>BSBK01007875.1:0-215000 GCA_027943335.1 Chamaecyparis obtusa
GTGATCAAGAGGAAAATGACTCATTGGCATGACTCTCACCGATGAGTTCATCACATGACATGCACTAGCATCAAAGACACTATTCTGTCTTGTCGATAGCCGATGAGCTCATTGACAAGTCTTACACTAATGAGTGCCAAGGAGCCTTGAATATTTGCAGGAGCTTCACCGATGGATGCCATCAACATGACTAACATTGTCGGGATGAGTTCTTTCAGGTTTCCTGATGCCCGATGAGATCATCGCATAACATGCGCTGATGGGGTTAACGAGCTGACTACATCAATGAGCTTCATCGATGAAACATGCACCAATGATAAAACATTTTTTTGTCTTGTTGATAGTTGATGAGGTTATCGATAAGACTTATGCCGATAGATATTTGTGCAAAAGCAGTTTGTTGGAAGAGGTTTGGTCAATGTGGGGCATCAAAATAACCAGTCCTATCAGTATACCATTGTTTGTGCTACCCCGATGCCCGATGAGTTCATCGTAAGACTCTTGCTGATGTGCTCCATCAACATGACTTGTATGGGCTGTGAAGGATTTTTTTTGTCTTATCGATAGTCGATGAGTGATGTAGGGGAATTCTAGGGTACTCAGCAATCTGCATGGTGGTGTGTTGAATTGGTTCTCTGTTACTCAGTTGCAGCTTTAACCAATGATCTCGGTTATTGAAGAAAGCTCAGTTGCTGAAGGAACTTGTAAAATCTCTGGCGCTTGGTGGAACTCATGCTTGGTGATGCTTGTGGTTCTGGTCGACATCCTTTTTGATGATGCATGTGTTGCTCGGTAATGCTTGGTGTGCTCGGTTGTTTCATTGGTGCTCGGTAGTTCTAGTTTACCGAATGGAGTTCTTGGAGTTTGGTTGGCTGACTTGGTGCATTTATTGTTGGTAGCTTTTGTTGTATTCTCCTATGTAGATCTAGAAGCTGACTTGGATAATAAATTGTTTGTAAGGCTATTTGAGAGCCAACTATTGTTGCATTTAATATTTGTTTGTTGTGGAAGCTGACTTGGATTAGGAGTTAATTATTTCTTCTAGTTGACTTGTGGTTGAGGAAATTTATTTAAGGAGTGTTTGGGTAGATGTTTAGGAGAGTCAGATTTGGGAGATAGAAGGATAGCATTTGGATCCTATGAGATCTTGAAGATCAGATTGTTTATCTGATAGTTGTAATAGCAAAGCTAGTGGTTTGCATGCTTGGAGAAAGGAGATTGCTTGGAGGCTTGCGAGCTCAAGTTTAGATCTGCCTTAGTGTTTCCATCAGTTGCTGGTTTGTTTCAGAGTTGGACTAGCTGAGAGATTGAAGAAATACTTTATGATTGTATTTGGTGCTAACCTGGAAGGCCTTATAGCTGGGCATGTTAATGAAAATTCAATTGAAACATTGGTCTTGTTGTGTTATTCCGCATTGTTGGTGTTTGGCTGCAAGTTTGGACTGTCCTTAATTGGATCCTCCTTACTTGTACTATGTCAATGAGGCTATCAGTAAAGCTTTCACTAATGATACCAAGGAATGAAGACATTTAGGGGGAGTTATGTTGATGGACATTATTCCAGTATAACAACCCACATTTGTGGAATAATTATTGAGGCTTGCCGACCCCTAATGGACCTATTAGTATTTCCTATGCTGATGGAAGCATGAAGTGAAGGATTTGGAGAACAATAAGTTTATTCATTGATTGTGCCAAGAGAGGGTGGTCTATCGGTGGGAGATTTGTCGATAAGAGACTATCGCCATGACATTTCAAAATCTGATCAGAGGCAAAGGATGTTTGGTGCTCCGATCAGAACTTCTCTAGCAATAAAGTGAAGACGACCTGTGATGCTACCTGTGAATGCCATTTATTGGGTATACGACATACACAAAGGATTCTTCGGTTTCACTTCATTAGGCATGCATCCATGGCAGTGACATAGTTCAAACTGTGAAGTGATAGGGAGAAGAGTCATGATTGACTTTAGGCAAGATGCAGTGTGAGGACAGAGGAAGTTATTGCATTTCGAAGGCCTTTTAAGTTTTTTAGAGATAAGATCACATTAAAGGAGGGTCTAAATGGTGACATTGTTCGAGCATGACTTTTGGGCACCTTTTTTTACCTCTTGACATTTGTTTGAAGGCCTCGGGGATGCCCTGATTGACTGTAATTTGACGTAGAGAAATTATTTCTCATTTGTAATGCAGCTAGATTTGAAAGGATAATTATGAGTTGAGGGCTCATTTGTAAGCGGTTTCTTGGTTGTGTAGATTTGGGGAGCTTTAGTGACTATTCACAATCCTTTGCTCACTTCTAGCATACTTCTTGTAACTCAATTTTTGCATATCCATAGATTATATTAAAGACCATTTTTTCACAGTATTTTACCTTCTTATTTGTTACAAAGTTGTGTAATGGTATATGATTGATATGGATGTTAGTGAAAGTGTCTCATTTCCTCTCATTTTTTTGTCTCATATTTTGTACCATCTCTATGATTAAATTATTTTGTATAAGTTGTAGTTCGTGTCAAGGATATTGTTGTAGTCTTTTGTAGTGAAAGTTATCTTTTCGTCATAGACATACACATTCTCATACCTCCCTATGAAATATTTATGTACATGCATGAAGAAATAGATAGTGTAAGTTTACCATTGAGTTTAGGTATTCAAAGAATCATGATTTTTTTGGATACTGCAAGTGTACCATTTTGGTGGATCACCCTTTAGTTCCAATTTGGAGTTTAAGTTTATGCAAGATTTCTACCTCTTTTCCCATCAAGAAAAGTAGTTTTAGAAGGTTTTTTGGGTGAGGTATAAAGAGGAATTTGACCTTCTTCAGAGGTTCTTTCCAATTTTGGATGACCCACAACCCAAGAAAGTTCCCATGTTATTTCAGAATGCTAGTTTTAATGCAATTTGGCAAGGGTGTAATTCTGAGAACTAACAATACCTATACTATCTAGACTACATCCAATATCATAATGTTTGACATCAATGACAAAAACATGAAGGCATATATTTCTAATGAGTTTAGAGTTTGTTTATTTTAGAAAAAAATAGTAGCATCTTAAGACCCCTTATTGGACACCCATCTTGTGCACAGACCCTCCATATCTTTACATACACATTTCTCCATAACTTTATCATACACACTAGTCAATATTTACAACAATCTTCATTTGGCATATAAGTGTATCATGAGTTGACATCAATGATAACATACTACAATAATCTCCATTTTATGTACAAGTATATCATGAGTTGACATTAATGACAACATACTAAAATAATCTCCTATTTTCCATACAAGTGTATCATGATTTCAGATCAATGTCAACATAATGCAACACATTTTTTTATCAAAATCAACCCCTTACTTTAATCTTTCTAGAATAGTCTTGTGCACTCTTTAGAAAAATAGCCCGTAATCTTAGAGATCTTCGGTAATTTCATACTATGAGTTGGTTGTCATGCCACTCTATTAAAGATCAATTCAGTCTAAGCAATAATAAAAAATATATTTTTTAATTTTTTTTGTATAGACTTTGATTTTGCTAGAATTGTCTATGAAATTATTTATTCCTATCTATTGTGGCACAACTTCTACAAAGATTGGTTATGGATGTCATCACATCCTTTCCTTTTTTTCCTTTAAGGTATTGATTACACATATAGATTTTTGTAAGTTAAATGAATTTGTTAATCAAAGTAATCTATTGTGATATGGAAATAAAAAGTCAATTCAGATGATCAATTAAATAAAACCTTGGTAGATTCTACATTGCAAACTTCCCATTACATATATACTCAACTGTCTAATGGTCCAACCAGTTAATTAGCATTTTTGTCAAAGGTGAGAAAATTTAAGATGCATCTTTTAGGGATGTGAGTTTGTTAAAAAATAGTGGAACCTAATTTTTAATGACTTTCCAACTACTTTTGAACACAATAAATTGGAAAGAAGCCCTTCTTGGAGTGGGGTCACATGCTAATGCTATTGTTGATGGACTCAAACATGTTATTTTGTCTCATAAATGGAGATACATGTGTAAAGTTATTTTTAGTAACCTAAATGCTCACGTGTGTTGAATCTCAGGGCTTTACTTTGACATTTTTATTGTTTGATTTCACATTTTTCTCAACTACAGGTTGAGGTTGAGAAGAATTTAAAGATTGATCTATTAATTGCTACTGCTAAGCAAAAGGAAGGTTGTCATGGCACAGGGCATAAGGTCTTATTTTCAAGATTAATTGTTCCTCCCTAGTTTTTCTTATGTTGATGTAATTGTTGAGGAACCCGAGAAAAACTTAAAGATTAATGTTCAAGTTCAACGAGTCAAAAAATATGTATTGCTTATGTTGCAAAATGAATGTTCTTTTTTTAGTTGGGTTGTTTTGAATTAATTTCATTGTTGTAGGTCTTAATTCTTATATTTTGGCATAAAAATAAGTCTATATGTAGTTTATTTATTTTTATGTTCACTCTCATGATTGTAAGGTTGTAAGTTTATTTGTTATTCTATTGCTATGTTATCATCTTGATAGTCTACTAATTGCATTTTTATAGTGAATTCTTATGCAGTTTTTTCAATATAAAAATAATAAAATTTTAAAAATGGAGGCAAATAAAAAGTTTTAAAAAAATGTAAAGCCACGTGTCATTTTTCTCAATAAGCACTTGCTGCTTATTCCCAACTCCCTTTTCCAAGATTTATTTTTAATTTTTTAAACAATGTGAGAACATGAGGCGGGTGATGAAAATAATTTAAAACAATGCACTAGGGGAAGGGGTATGTATTCGACCATGTTCCAATGACCATTCACTCCTTATTCACCCCATCCCCTAGTTACTAACTTTAAAGAAACAAAAAAAAATGATAGTAAAAGTCCATTAATAAATTTTACATGTAACAACAACCATCCACATGTACCCAAATAGTTGGAATTTAAAGACTTTATTGGAGGAGTCGTACAACTTTATTGGTACCAATAGTGCACAACTAGTGGGACATTTGTGCATAAGTATTAGGAATTTTTGAGATGCTTGTGGTGCATTTGAAATGATCACTTTTTTACTGTGGCACACATAACAAATCCTACATAACTATAAACAATTAAGTTGCACATAAAGACAACATAAAAAAATGTCAAAATTTGGTATGATATTTAAAATGTTCATAGGCATGTACGCAAAATGTGGAAGTGCAAATAAGACACATAAACTGTTCCACAGAATGCCACATCCAACTAGTCAAGTCTTAAAAAAATAGGGCAATGTTGCCTACTGTCCAAACATTAGGAAAGTGCGAATGTCTTTCATTGGATGGTTTGGATGAAGACTAATACCAAATGTCTTAATTTTTCCCAATTTGTAATAAAAATTATGAAACCCTTGGCAAAATACGAGGGCCCAATTATAAAATGTTAGATAAATCGTTTTACTGAAGAAATAAATCCAAATGAATCACTTTAATGAATAGATCAGTCCAGACCATAGGATAAGAGGTGTGGCAGGTTTCCAAAGCAAGAATTAATTTAATTTACTTTAGATAAGCATATTTGTTGAGCAATAAAAATGATGGTAGAAAATAGAGATAAATATTCTTTATATTAATGAAAGTGATTGTCGAGAATAAGGATAAATGTTTCTATTTATAATATGGCGATGGTAGATAATAGGGACAAATGTAAGAATTTGTGTAACGCCTAGCCTACTTACATAGTACATCTTGTCATTTTTAAGTCAAATATAGACTGGAAAGTAGTTAGAGACTTAGATTGGTCTAGAGGTAGAAGAACTTGTTCATATGTATTAGATTGTGTCTAGAATTGAGTTTATCTATGGCATATGTTTTGGGGAAATATGATGATAATGAATTGACAATAGATTTAGAAGAACCCAAAAAATTCTACTATGCTCATCCAACTATCACATAATGCAACAAATCTTAACATCCAACAACTTTTCAAAATCTATCATGGCGGCAACCAAAAAAGATAGCTCCTAATATATATTGGTCAATCTAGCAATGAGATTTGGGGTAGAATCTCTCTCTCTCTCTCTCTCTCTCTCTCTCTCTCTCTCTCTCTCTCTCTCTCTCTCTCTCGGATTCAAATTGTTTAAAGGATTGTATTTCTTTTATAATAATAAACATAAAACCTCAAATTAAGAATTTCTTGTGTCAAAAAAGACTCAGTTTTAAATCATTAAATATTGATAAAACATAATTTATTTAAATTATAAAATGACAACTATTTTAAAAATAAATAAATAAAGATAATAACTCAAAGCGTGAAACCATACTTATGTAAAATAAATTATAATTTTCCAATAACAAAAATGTTTTAAGGTCTTATAAAATTTTCAATTATATAGAAATAATTATAAAAATAGTAAATATTAATATAATAAAAATAAATTTTATTCACAATTAATATTATTGGGAACACACCACAGTTGTAATTTTTTTATTGGATTATAAGTATTATTGTAATAAACCACGATTACCTTTTTTCTGACAGTATAATTCATAATTAACTGTTTTGGTTATATATGCCTTTGATTGTAGTTACTATTGTGGACAAATATTTTTTTTCCTAATTACCTGCAATGCTATTACTATTGTAGTGAATAAGTTTATTCTAATATAATTTTGTCACATGTATGAAAGAAGTATCACAACCATATCTAGAGGTATGTTTAGACCCCCTAAAAGCTTTTGAAGTAATACATTGAGTTTTGCCTCATAAGTATTTCTATTGAACTTTGATTTTTAAAGTCATGATTGTGATGTTTATGTTTCAATTGTATAAAATATCTTCAAAAATTATGCTCATCCAACTATCACACTAATGCAACAAATCTTAACATCCAACAACTTTTCAAAATCTACCATGACGACAACCAAAAAAGATAGCTCCTATCGGCTTATCCCTTGAACCTCTTATAGGTACAAGTGCTAGTTATAATATTTCCAAAGAAACTTATCTAAGATTGCGTTTTCAAAAATAGGTACATGGTTTAATAATATCAGATTCACACTGGGTGATCCGTCATCACATCAGAAAGAGAGAGTGCAAGAATTGTAAAAATAAAGATGTAGACTAAATGTCTTTGACATTGATAATCCACATCCTTGTAATCAATTTAACAAATTAAAAAAAAGAAGACGACTTAGATCTTTAATTTTAATCATTTAACGTTGAAAATATAACTATTCTAATAATAATAAGAAAAGGCCGGATAAAACTGCCATAAAAACAAGCAATGGAGAAAGCATAATAAAGTAATAATAATAGGACCCACAAGCCCACGGCTGAATACCAACATGTAAGGAACTTGAAGAAATTCCAGCTGAATTCAAGAGATCTATTGCAGAAAATCAGATCATATGATTTTGATTCATTGGAATAGAAATAACAAATTACGATGCGCTACAAAGGAATTACAGTCTCAGCCATATTTTTGCTTTAATTTCCCAAACAGGTGCTGAACCCTAAAATTTGTTTCACAGAGCTGATCTTCAAATTAGGTCCTGTTGGTTGGTCTATACTGCAAAACAATCAAGATTTAAAAGTGAAAAACTTATTATGTGGTATATGTTTAGATTGAAGCAAATAGATGAAAGCCCAGTTAGGCTCCTATAAGAAATAGGACAGAGTAGTACAATAACAGAAACAGAGTCCAAAAACAGAGTAGTACAATAAAAAAATAAAAAATAAAAATTTTACACAATCGAACTCAGAAACTGACTCAAACATTAATATGCATTGTGGAAATCTAATAGATCTGAGAAATAGAGGAGTCCAAAAAGAAAGTCAATAATGTTTAGAATCACACATCCTGATTACCAAACAGAACAATTATCAAAGATTTCTAGATCTGATTGTCTACTTTTTAACATTAACTTTTAATTAAGAAAAACAGGATTTCAAACTAAGCCCAATGTAGAAACAAAGGACTTAAAAACAGGGGAAAGCAAGAATTTATCACCATACAGAAACTGGTGACTTAGACCCTTAAAAACAAAAGCAGATCAAGAAAAACCAGAAAAATTGGCTTACCAAAAATTGGCTTACCATCCATCTCTGCAGTTGTATAACCAATCAGAGTAGCCCTCAATTTTAGACCTTCCAGAGCTTTTTCTGTTGTAATTTGGCGGTGATTCAAATTAATAAAGCGTAATTTTGACCACTGTTATGTATCGTTTAGGAACATGAATGGAGGAAGGAATCTTTAAGTTTGTTTTTGTTGGCTTTTTTTTTAATTATGCATTGAAGTCACATATGATTAAGATTGTCCACCTACCTCTCTCACATTTAAGAGGATAAGAATCAGTTCTTAACTAAACAACTAAAATTTTATCCTTTTTATGCTTTGACATGGATTGATTTTTTATCTTACATTTGTAAAAATTAATGTCCCACACACTTACTCATCTACTTACTGTTATATTGTAATCTTGCCTCTTTAATAAATTTAATTCCTCTTCAACAACGATTTTGAATCAACTACACTTATCCGTATTTCCAACCTTTTATTAAATAACTTAACAATCGAATATCCCCACCTCAGCCAAACCCTAGTCCAACCAACCATTCTTTATGAATTTAGAAATTGGGGCAGTTGGGCACTAAATTACATTTTAAACTGTATTTCTGCACTGTTTGGAGATGCAACCACTTTAAGATGACCTGGCGGGTACCTGTCTCTGATGATATTGGTATATTTTAAGGCGACTTTTATTTTTTTTCTAAAATGGCTACAGGAGTTTGATTTTTAGATATAGAGGAGAGAATCTAATAGTTGAGCACCCTAACTTGGCACTTCTAAAAAACATGGAAATTTCAAATCACTCCTATTTTTTTACAGTAGCTTAGTGTCATGCCCTTCCAAAACACACTAAAAACCACACCAACTTTTTTTTTCTTAAAAATTAATTAAGTGTAATTCGATGCTGCAGATTAACGGGCAACCTTAGGCAACGTTTCTCGAGACATCAATTTAACAATGGTTCACCAAGATGAACTCCAAGGTCACTGGGATATAGTCAATACAAAGGGGAACTTCAATACTAACAGAGGGGATTACCTTAAGATCACTAGGAACTGAAAATTCGATTTGCAAAAGGCAATGGTATTGACATCGAGGTCCAATCGAGAATTCTAACGGGGTACATAAACACTGCTTGTCTTAATGGAGTGACCCTTAACTAGAATTAAACCATTCTTAATTGGGTCTCCCTATCGAATTGGTCTAGGATACAACCTAGGATCATATGTCAATGTGGGTTACGTATCTAGATCTTAACTAGGCAAGGATTCCTATTCGGATCTAGAACAACTTTTGAAGGCATATACTGACTAGGGTTACCAAGGATACGAGATATCCTATCCATATAACTCAAGGGTTAAGTTGTGACCAAAAACTCTCATATAGGAAACGAAACTGTTGACTGGATTATAATCCTCATCCATCATAAGCTAACCATCTACTAGTTCCAATTACTCTACTAATGATAGGCCTTTAGATTAATCACTGATATAACCAACTGATAGATATATTTGTCATCTACGAGATTCATGTCAACACTCAACTAAACCCTAATCAATCAATCCACTATTCTCATTAATTTACTAGTCCATCATTATTAATCCTTTAAATTCATACTCATGATATAAATATCATGAACTTAGGTTAGATTACTAACTACGATACTCAACTTATCAGAGAAAATCTCCTAACTTACCTCCCTATCCATCCTCACCAAAACTCTTTCTCTTAACAACCACTAGATTTCAAGGTGCAACTAACATAGCAAGATTACGTCTTAGTTTTAACTAGAATAATCACAATGTGCAAGCTATGAGGTCTCGATAACCGAGTTATCGAACGGTTCGAAGTGTTATAACATTCACATTGGTTAATAGAAATCCCAAGTTCATTGACTAGGATAATCTTTAGATGGTGTCTCTGTAACTAGGGGTTATTGAGATTGATTCGATTAAATCAATGTCATTATGTTAATTCATTTAATAAAGATATTGAATTCGGATCCATTACAATAACTTAATAATTGAACCTATACGAGTTTGCCCTAATGCATTAATTCATTAAACCAGATATCTTCAAGTAATGTCCTTATACATATGCTCCCTTGAATCCAATACGATAAGTCGAATATCGACCTATTCATTAGAGTCGTGAAGATAATTTACATGAATCCTTAATATGTTGAATTATATCATCCAATTTCTATAATGATGACATATCATCATACACTAATTATATCATTTCGTTAATGTAATCCAATTGTCAAATTCTTGATTCATTGGGTATTTTATTTAACAAATAATAATAATTAAATATTAATTAATAAATAATTACAAACTGATGCCAATTAATCGAATAGTAATTGATTATTATATTATTATATATGTTAATTAACATTACCCAAATGTATTTAGTGAAAACCCTTTTAGGAACTTACTAAATCCACTTGTAAAAATTAACGATTAATTTATACAAAATAATTATCATAATGTATAATCCTATTGTAATGCAAATTATCTACCCCAATACAAATTTAACTATCAAAATAAAATTTATCTTGATTACAGACTAAACTATCCATCTACCTCCTAAACTATCTTCCTTACACCCTACACCTTACTAGCTAATCCTAATTTCTAAGCAAATAAATTTCAAAATTTAAATTTGCATAAATAAAACTTTATAACATCTAAAATACTTACAAATAACTTTCCTAACATTTACAATGCAAAAATATTCATAATTTTGAATAGATCTAACCTACACTACCTAAGTTTCCCCTACTACCTAATACTAGCTACCCCCCCCCCCCCTATACCTACCTCCTCCCTACTCCCACGTGCCAAGGGGAGGGGAGGCCAATGTACTATGTCTTCTGCATCTTAAGGCGCGCCAAAGGGTAAGGGGACTTGCTTTATTATCTCTTGGGAATATATACCCAAGATACTCCCCCACTTCTTTTAAACTTGAAACAACATATTTAAATATAACTTATGTCATTTCCCAGGCAGGTGAAAAGTGCGCCCAGGCTTGGGATCAAGTGCAAGACAGAGATGGTACGCATGGGGGAAGGGGCCTATAGTAGCTCCCTATGACCTGGTCACCTCAAGTTACGAGGAAGGTGTGTAGGGTCTTTTTTTTTTTTAATATGTTAATATAAGCATAGTCAAAAGCAACATGGGGGTTATTGAAATAAGGAAATTTATTATATTATTTTTTTCTGAGCATAGTACCCACGCCTAGGATAGGTCATGTGGGGCCCACTTCATGTGGGAGCTAAGTTTATAATCTTTTTTTTGTTTTAAAGTTTATTTTAATCATTTTGAATTGGTTAAAGGTAGGTTAGGATACTAATTCTGATTAACACTAAATGCAATTAGGAGGAGGAGAATATTCTCTGTGGTAAGAGAATATTTTCTTCCTTCATACAATTTCCAGAGAGTAAAATGCTCTATTAGCTTGATATGAATGCCATTTTTTTGCAAAGAGATTTATATGACAATTTGATTTAAATTTGATAGTATGCCTACTTTTAGGTGATGAATTGAATTTACTATGAGTTACTCTCAAGAACTAATAAAACTAATTTCTATTAATGATAAATAAACTAATGATTTACACCATCAAAATGACAAAATAAGCTATTCTATTATGAACAACATGTGCTTTAGAGATTGCTTTCTCCATTGAATTTGATACATTTATAATCCCTATTACATGATCTAACTTATGAAGAACTCTATTTTTTTGTCAAAAGCCCTTATTGAATACAATGCAAATAACATTTAGTAATAAAGGTAATTCACTACTTTCTCATCAACAACTACACCTGATTTAAAACAAGATTTGGAGATGAAATCTTCATTACAAGTTTACAAGTTTATGAACTACTCAAGATCTCCTTTCAAAGATTCACACCCCATACAAAATACTCTCATCATGAAAATGATAACATTTCAAACTTCACAAGTTTATTCTTCAACCAAGGAGGCTTCAATGGCTTCTCAATCCTGCAATGAAACAAAGCACAAGGAAACCAAAACAACCATGGTACTCTCCTCCCTACCATAGGCCCATTTCATGGACCACCCCCGAGCAAGGGGAGTTCAAGCCAACGGTAGACTCACAAACATTAAATATCCATTCACATTTACACACACATCCACAAAGATAAGCATCACATATGCACAAGGAGAGGCTCTTCAATGAAACTTTCACATTCATGGCTTCCACAAGAGGCTCATTCTCAAGCCTTCAACAAGTGAGTGGATTCTTACACAATCCAAAACAAACTCAAGTGCAAAGTAATAAACACAAAACACATGAAGAAACCACAAGCTCAAGAGAGCATGAAATTCACTAACTCCACTACATACACCACCACAAGATGCATAACACTTCTCTATTCATTCCATTCTAGAATCAAATTGCATAGGAGAGATGGATACACTAACCTTGCTGCAAGTAAAATGCATAATGAATGTGGAGTTCTCTTCTTCTACAACCAAGCTCTCCTTCTCTCAACTTCCTCCAAACTCCTAGTTGTCTCCAAAGTTGGAGAGTGGGTCATTGGGGAGCCCAAAGCTAAGCCTTCCACTAAAATACCCTCTACACACTCTCCCATGCCCATGGATGAGTTGGGAGTTTCCTATTGGCTTTTTGACTCAAGAGTTCCCATGTGACTTAGAATTTTCGCACTTTTCAAAATGTCACTTTTGGAGGGCTTCCCAAGGTGCTTCTAGAGTGTTCTGTGGTCAAAAGGGTCCCTTACCCATAGGTACAACCCATGGGCCATCCATATTTATGAAAAATAACTCCCTAGGTGTCTATTTGACCCCCTAAAACCTCCCTACAAGGTGAACTTCGAAATTCAAGGTCCAAGGATTGGGACCACCTCATGGGTGCACTCACCAAGCTTAAGGAATAGGTTGGGCCACCTAATACTAGGCTAGGAAGGTGACATGTAATTCCTTCCATGTGGACCATTGCCAACACATAAAACATTGCACATGTGTCAATTGACACCACTACACATTACAATTACACTTGGCAATATCCACTAACCAATTTAATTTCATAGAACACCTTACTTCCTTAATACACTCAAATCCACATACATTACAAAATGAAAATCACATCACAAGGAGGTCCCGTATCCCTTTGGGACATGACCTTGGTGTCACAGAGATCATAACACATGTTGGCTTGACTCCCCCAAAACCATGGTTAATACCTGCACTTATTAGACAAGCGTCAGTAGCTCTAGTAATGATAATAACATAATCAAAATGTGCAGAACAACATCACATTCAATTAACTTCAAATAGTATATCATCTATCTATTCATCCATTCATAACACAATTACGCAACATCATCTCCTAAGCTAACAATTTCAAATTGCGCAATCATTTCTAAGGAAACATAAATTTGATCTCATATTCAATGGTAATAACTTAACTACATGTGAATTCTAACATCAATTAATCTAAATCTTGCTTTCCTACATGTTATCTTTTCGAATTAGGAACACATTCATAATTGCCCTAGCTATATAGCTCACATACTAATCACATAATTTTCAACGTGTCTATCACACATAATTAAATAATCCAATTCATCATTTCAATGTCATAGCAATGTCCTATGATTATAATCAGGATAAAATACCTTAATGTCATTGCTAGAATAAACACACATAAAGTCTAGGGTGTACTGCAAACATATTTGAACATAACAAGATATGGGTCTCAATACCTAGCCTATCGCATAAAAAGTAAAATGCCACGATGACTCTGAGTAGAGCCCACATATAAATTTAAGGAAAATTGCAAAGGATAACAAGAGTCCTTACCAAAGTGTTCTTACCATGATGAGGGAAATGGAGGGGTCCTACACCTACTTGGTGAGTCTCCTGCTTCAGCATGCTTTTTGCCAAGGTGTCCAAAACAGCCCCCCAAAAAAGTGAGACCAATCATAGTGCATTAGGGACCCCGATACTTGTGCAGCTGATGTGGCATCACACGATTGACTTCTTTTTAAAACAAATGACACATTTCATTCAATTATGGGTAGTCATCATCAGCAAAAACAACTTTAAAGTCACAACTATTGGTACCATTGGAAAGTTGCTTTTCTGCATGTTTGAAAATAATTGTAATTATGAAAGTCTGTGTGTACCAAAACGATCCACAATAATTAGTTATTAAGGATGGTAGGGAAAGAACACCAATAATGTAAATCTGATCTCTTAATTTTTAATTTTAAAAGAGTTTTAAAAATGATAATACATGTATATTTGTAGAGGATTTTTTAGTGAACGGTTATATATTTTTTAGTGCTTTGAAATGACCACTTTTGACTATTGATGCTTGAATACAAAGAATTTTGTTCATACTTAAAAGCCAAAAAATATTTTTAGAAAAAATTAAAAAACAAATCAAAATTCTACATTTGATTTAGAATGTGCAGTTCCTTTTTGAATTGTAGTACTTTAGATATTTTCATTTCAATGTGCAATTCCTTTTTGAATTGTTATATTTTAATTAATTTATAACATAAAATACCGGTAAATCAATAAAGTAAAAAATTGAGTGTTTTTTTAATAAAGAATAAGACCTCAAAAAGAAAAGAAAAAAATAGCTTTTAAGGGAAAAGACATGTTGAACGGAACATTCCGCGAAGAAAATTTATTCCATTTGCGTGCCTTGTTTTGAGATGACATGAATATTCACGTGACAAAAGGAAATTGAAATAGATTTGATTCTCAGTCCACCACACAGAAAATAGTCCCTTTGTCTTATATAACAACGGCCCTAATCTACTCACCAGTCACCATCGCGAAATGAAAGCTTTTATTATTTATCTTTAATCTATTAAAAAGAAAAGTCAGCCATATATTCAAGTCAGGTGCGCCATATTCTCTTTTTAAGTCACGTGTTGCCTTCTTTTATATATGCAATTTCTTTTCATTGTAAGGGACGGGTTTTAATAGCTTAATTTCATGTATTTTAAATAGTATATTGTATTTTGATGGGATTCTTTATCCATAAAATTTGAAAAAAACATTCAACATTTCTGCACACATATCTTCTTGCCTTTTAATTAATGAATTTCAATGAACAAATATATTAATTTGTTAATAAAATAATTTTAAAATATAAATTAATTTAATCATAATTTAATGATAAGTTTAATTTTTTTTTATATTATAAATATTTTCTTAGTTTGATAACATTTTATTTTTATATCTATTTTAGTTGTTTTTCTAAATATAAAGATTGTATTATATGTCTTTTTTTTCATTGATCATGGATTTTCTTTTTAGGTATTTTAAAATTCTATGTTGCATATAAATAATTGATGAGTTGTAAATTCAATTCACCTAGCAATTTGATTAGTTTTATTCATCTTTGAGAGTTAAATCAAGTTGTTGTTTTTTCCTTTTAGATGAAGGAGGAAATTGATCATCAAATTCATTATAGCAATTAAGATCAAGTTTTTTTAGAATGTTAAATTCTCAATCTCTACACCTTAACAATCTCAACAACATTTTAGATCATACTCTATGATCCATCATCATGATGAAAAAAGTGCTAGAAGAGTGTAAATAAGTAAATGGCAGACCAAACCAACATAAAAATAGGGTAAGGGAGAAAGCTAGAGCACAAAAAACAAGATAGCTAGAAAGAAAACAAGAATAAAGATTAAGGAACCAACTAATACCAAAAAAAATAACACCAAAATGAAACAATGAAAAAAAAAAAAGAAACAATTGAAAATATTACAAAATTTTGAAAATAAACAATAAAAAATAAAATATTTGTACATTTTTTTAGTGTGTGTATAAATATATGTATATATGTGTATATAAGCATATATGTGTATCTACATACATACATACATACATATGAAAAAAAAAAAATGGAACAAAAGCCAAAAAAATGACAACATAAATTAAGCCCTTTCATTTATTTATGTCTTTATATGTGAAATAAATGAAAGCAAAGGAGAAATTAAAAACTATAAAAAAATGAACAAAAAGGAAAGAAAATAAAGAAGATTAATAGACTTATTTATTTATGTACTAATATGCAATCCATGAATGAATAAATACATCAAGAAATGTGAGAGTATATATGAAGAATCTTTATAATTATACTCTTTCAATTTTCTCATGACTTTAAAATGAAACAAATAAATACATAAATTAAAAAAAAGTGTAAATAAAATCAAGAACAAAAATAAAAGATGACTAATAATTACACAACTAAAACTAAAGATCAAAAAATAAAAAAATTATTTATATACTTATCATTTATTTATGACTTTATGTGAATGGGTAGTACACATCAATATGAATGCATAAATAAATGAAATCATATATCAATATTAAAAAAACTAACAATTAAATGGAACATAATATACTCCATCAAAGACAAAGAATAGGAGAAAAAGTACCAAAACACAAAAGAATGAAAACACAAAGAATAAAAGAAAACCAAAGAATAAGAAAGACCTGCGAGTGAAGTGAGTGAGGTGGAGAAAGAGGAAGAAGACTAGAAAGTAGGACACAAAAATTAAAGGAAATATTGGGAAAGGGAAGAAACCACACCATCTAAGAAGAGGGAGGAAGGAGGGGGAAAAGGGGGCAAGGGAGAGCTAGACAAAAGGGAAATTCCTAAGGTTAGAGAGTAAATGGTGCCACAAAGAGCTGAGACTCCGACCTTCATCATAGTTAAGGTTGGAGGGGTGGTTACTAATCTCAATTGCTTATTTGTGTTTCCTCTTGAAAAAGTTGTCCTCTTTGAACAAAATTTGAAAGTTTTCAAGACAAATGTAGTGCTTTGTGGCAAAAGAATGTTAAGCCAAGGCTGACTTTGAAACCAACTCATGCCTTATATCAGCACTATGTTCTTTGAACCTAGTGCTAAAGGAACGACTTGTTTCTTCAATGTAAGGTGTATCACAATAGAAAACCACCTTATAGACTCTTGAGTCTTAAATAATGTCTCTTGATTCTTTGATAGAAGGGATACATCTCCTTAGAGTGGACACAGGCTTGAAGGCACAGTGAAGGTCTTTCATTCTCATAATCTTGGAGATTTTGTGAGAGATGCCTTAAATGTAGGGAAGGGAGGAAAAGGGGAGGGGTTGAGGTTGGGTTAGATTGGCCTTGGACATGAAATGCTTTTTGGCTTGGATGAAAGCTCTTGAAATTTTCTTACTGTTGTACTCATTTAAAATGAAAACCCTTCAAAGGTACGTCATCTCTTGATCAAGGTTTTTGTTATTGCAAATGCAAACGGATCCGATGGTGAGGATTTTGAGGATGCTCACCTTTTGGGTGGGGTGTTGATGGGAGGAGGAATGGAGGTGGAGATCAATGTGGGTATCTTTGCAAAAAACCTTGCGGGCAAGGGACCCATCTGGTTTTCTAACGAGCAAGATGTCCAAGAAGGGAATTTGGAGATCCAACTTAATTTCTTTGGTGAAGGAGATGTCGTGGGCATGACTATTGAGGTGGTTGTGGAAATCTTCTAGTTTGTCAAGACCATGATGCCAACAAACAATGGTATCATCCACATTCCTTTTCCACCATTTGGTTTGAGGGGGGAGTAGAAGAGAGTTGATTGTTCAAATTCCTCCATGTAGAGGTTAGCAATCATTAGAGAGAGGGGGAACCCACTACTACTCCATCTACTTTTTTTGTAGATAGACCCTTGGAATCTCCTTAGAGTGGACACAGGATTGAAGGCACGATGTAGGGCTTTCATTCTCAGAATCTTGGATATTTTGTGAGAGATGCCTTAAATGTAGGGAAGGGAGGCAAAAGGGAGGGGTTGAGGTTGGGTTAGATTGGCCTTGGACATGAAACGGTTTTTGTCTTGGATGAAAGCTCTTGAAATTTTTTTATTGTTGTAGTCATTTAAAATGAAAACCCTTTGAAGCTACGCCATCTCTTGATCAAGGTTTTTGTTATTGCAAATGTGAACGGATCCAATGGAGAGGGTTTTGAGGATGCTCACCTTTTGGGTGGGATGATGATGGGAGGAGGAATGGAGGTAGAGATTAATGTGGGTATCTTCGCGAAAAACCTTGCAAGAAAGGGAGCCATCTAGTTTTCTAATGAGAAATATGTCCAAGAAGGGAATTTGGAGATCCGACTTAATTTCTCTAGTGAAGGAGATGTCCTAGGCATGACTATTGAGGTGGTTGTAGAAATGTTCTAGTTTGTCAAGATCATGATGCCAACAAACAATGGTATCATCCACATACCTTTTCCACCATTTAGTTTGAGTGGGGAGGAGAAGAGATTTGATTGTTCAAATTCCTCCATGTAGAGGTTAGCAATAATTGGAGAGAGGGGGAACCCACTGCTACTCCATCTACTTGTTTGTAGATAGACCTTTGGAATGAAAAGAACACAGATAGTAAGAACAACTCTATCAAGGTGACAATTTCATCATTAAATTTTCTTTTAGTGATCCAAATAACATCACAAATGGGAACTTTGGTCAATAAAGAGACAACATCAAGGTTCACCAAAATGTCATTATTATCCAATTTAACGTCCTTAATGAAGTCAATGAAGTGATTGGAGTCTCTTACCATGACATTAGATTTTCCCAAAAGAGGGGAAATACGTATGGCCAAGAAGACAACTAAGTGGTAAGTTGGTAACCCTCTAGAGTCCACAATGGGTCTAAGGGCCCAAATCCCAGCTTTGTGAATTTTTGGGACCCCCTAAATGCACAATGTAACTTCCTTAGAGGGGAGGATATGTTTTTTTTTGGTATCCTCATCAAATGAAGAGTTGGAAATGGTGCATTTAAATTGTTTGATATTTTTGGAACAAGGATTCTAGGTTAAGACTTTATAGTTCTCAGTATCAAAAAGGAGATTAAGCATTTTGGCTATACACTCTTACTTGTTCATGATTATTGCATGCGGTATTCCCTTTGTCTACTTTGGAGATAACCAAATATTTTTTCCTAAGTAAATGATGGAAAGCATAGATCTCATATTTAGAAACATTGTATTTGGGTGGTTTGACATGTCTTACAGCCATGACACAATCTTGACGAACTTCTTCCGTAATTTCTAATAGAAGAGAATGAATAGATTTTTCAATATGAATGAGAAACTCAACATGCGAGATGGAAGAGGGAGTCACATAAAAATATGAACCCTTTTTCAAAACATTTAAAGCAAGGGGTTCAGTGCCCATGTTTGATAAATTGACGACCAATTTATTCTCCCAATCACAACCACTATTAGGAGAGTGAGAATATGATAAATTAACATTATCGCCAAGAACATGGGGAGAGGAGATGAAGAGAGAATTCAAGGGGGTCAACATGGAAGACAGGTTAGAGAAAGGAAGGGTGGAAATAAGAAGGGATTATTGGATGGGAAAGGACACAGATCTAGGGGATTGTATTAACAAATCTTAGAAGATTGGTTACACTACATTTTATTGTAGGAAAATATAACATCAAATAATAGAATGTTGACGAAGTTAAATGATGCCATAGGTAATTATAGGTAAATCTAACACCAAATAATAGAATGTTGATGAAGCTAAATGATACTCATAAAATCAAACTACTAATGCTCATGGATCTCAATTGTTGCTACTAATGATAAATTTGATATCAAAAATATGTTGATTTATGATGGAAATAATAAACATTGTCAATGAATTCATATGGTACTAAAGTCCATGCATAACTATTTTTAGATATATATTTTATACAATTTTATTCATAATTTGTAGCTTGTTTTAGATAAAAGACATTGTTTTTACAAGATGTTTTATGATTTTTTTGGTGGATATTTGTAAGAGGTTGATTGGCTATTTGGGAAAGATACTTTAATTTTTCTTTGGATTTCCTTTGTACTTCTTGTATTTTTCCTTATTCTTTTGTTGTTCTCTATTAGGAAACCTACTAGAAATGTGACCAATCTTGTTACAAGAGAATCCTTTTAAAGGTAGCTTGCCTTTATACTTACCGGTTCCTCTAGATAACCTCGTTGCTATCAATGCTTCAAGTTCTCCTTGGCTTCTCTCATCCTCCAAAATAGAATCTATATCCCTAGTGAAACTAGATAAACTATCAAATTCAGTCACCAACTCTTTGCCTTTTCTTGTAGGGACACTTACCATAGAAGCCTTAAAAGCATTTTCAACCTTCAGAATATTGTTATTATAGCTCAAAATTAGTAAGTTTACCTATTAATCCATCAACAGTTGCCTTTTCAAATGTTCCCAGTTCATAAATTATCGACACTCTAATAGCATAAGAAGGTAACAAAGTTCTTAGAATCTTACTTACCACAACTTCTTCAATGATACCACCTGCACCTCTGATTGCAACAACAAAATCTTTGATTCTTGCACCATACTGAGAAATTTCTTCTCCTTCTACCATTTTCATGTCGTCATATTTTCCTCTAAGACTTTCTTCTCTTGCCTTTTGCAAATGCTTGTCACCTCCATAGATTAATTCAAGTTTTTGCCAAACCTCATGAGATTTTTTAAGTCCTTTTACATCAATATATTCAATATCGAAAAGGGTACTTACTATGGCTTCTTGTGCTTGTATGTTCTCTTGCTTCTCCTTCAACTAATCTACGGTAGGGTTCCCCGAGGCACAATATATTGAGTTTCAACATGCTTCCAGTATTGGTCACCCATACCTCTTATGTATAACTCCATCATGTCTACCCATACTAGGTAGTTATCTTTTGTGAACTTGGGAGCCTTCTTTCTAAACATCTTGTCAATCAGATCTTTTCCTCAAGCAGTTAGTCTTATCAACAAGATGACCTATTCTTTGATACCAATTGTTAGAATAATTAGGCCCTAAGATTACTGATAGGGGGGTGAATTAGTAATCTACCAATAAAAACTAAATCAGATCTGATAAAATTTATTCTTCAAAACTTCACCACATGCATGTAGTAATAAATTTTGCTTGTGATAAACATACATCAACAATTAAGCATCCACACAAATTCAACACATAACACCAAAATTTTGATCATGGAAACCCAACTTGGAAAAAACCGCGGTGGAGATGGCACCCACTAAGAAAAATACACTCTTCTAGAGCACGCTCAATTAAGAGATTAGCCCTGTTAAAATCTTACAATAATGTCCAGTTGAGAAAAGACCATGTTAAGAGCTACCTAGTTAAGGTCTTTACCTCTAGCCATGTTAGGAGCTTTACCCTATTAGGAGATTTACCCTATTAGGATTAGCCTTGTTAGAGGACTTCAAACACTAGTTAAATTGACACCCTATCAAAGGATTTTATAAAAGGATCTATTAGGATCTACCCAGTTAAGGGATTTAACCTTCTGTAACTGTTAGGGAACAACAAGAAAATGATATGAGAAAATATCACTTCTCCTCTGCTAGTAAAAATCTAGTTCAAGATCAATCTCTTCTTCACATGTAGAATATCCAAACACTTCAATCACACTCCTTTTTCTTGATCTGCCTCTTCCACACACTTCATGTCAGCCTCCAAATCTATTACACCATCAATTTGACAAGGAAAAGTCAAACATATTACACTTTCCTAGGTTCATGCACCTATTCATGAATTATCGATCAAATCAACCAATAAGAATCATGCCTAACATTCCATGTCACCTTAGACACATCATCATATAATCTCGAATACTTGACCATCTTCACAAACTAATTTGTCATCACTAGTTAAGGATCTAATTGATTTTGCTTCACTATTATTTTCCTTGTTCACTATCCCGAAGTTTAGAACACTGTAACTCTGTCAACTGATCATAAATACTGATGTGATTACAAAAAAAATCCAATAATGTCATCAAGATCTGATGAAGGGTGCTCCCCTTTATACCACGAACATATAACAGAAACAGAGAAACAACAACAATATGCAAGAACAGAAAATTGGCTTCTTATTATCTCCACAAATGTGGAATTACAAACTTTTATAATTATAATATGCAAAGCCACATGGGCATTCCCTTACAATATTTTGTAGGACAAGCCTCGAATCATTACCCAAATCTACCCAGAACTACCCTAGACAACACTATGGGCCTTCTTTATATAGGCAATTTCCACCGCCTGAGAAGGTTCCAGAAATTTAGCCCTTAGGGCTGACCAAACTTAGAATTATTTTATTTTTCAATTTATTACATCAAAGTCGGCTCAAAATAACTTTTGAAACCCGAACATAAATTTTGAAGGAAAATTATTTTCCGCCATTTCAGGTGGCCCAACTTCCGGAGACCATAAGTCATCACCGGTTGACCCGATTGATTATTATAACCCCATTTCGGAAATGCCACGAAGCGCTCGACAAGCTTGACTAGTGCAAGACCTCATCCGGGGCCTCTAAAGCCTTCAAAACTGAGTTCAAAGTTTCTGTACCTTGCTACCAATACCGAAAATCTTCAATATCTTCAAAACTAGAACTGATCTAGCCATGAAACTTTGATGGCAGGCTGATGTGACTGAGATGAACCTCCACATGTAAAATCAGAACATTCCAATATCGTAAGACCAACTTACTAAAAATAGCAAGTTTCCATAAATAGCAGCCCTACATAAGATAGCCCTTATTGAATTCAAAAACAAAAATATTTTTGGGTGATGCAAGATTGCTCTTACACCCAGGATGCTCCTACATCAAGATCACACAACTCATACCGCAACACTTTATTCCATTCCTATGGGCGGCACCGATCGAATTTTTCTTCTTTATTCCTTCACTGCTAAACTAATTTCCTATTTTCATCTCTCTGACTGTAACTTGCATACTACTCATCATACACATGTCTAATCATACATATAGAATTTTACACACTTATATAGCATATGTACCAAACCGCACAACATAATTCACAACAAAACTATCAATTCATCTTCTCCATCATAACTTGATACATCAAGAACATAGTCAATCAAGAACACCTAAGTTGGCATGAATGACAATAATATAACTGACAAAATGCATCATCAAGCCATAAAAATACTTACTCATCTCACTTTCATCAGTTATGCCAATAGGCCCTTGATTAGAAGGTCCTTTCTCATCATAAAATAGTAGGGGGAGTTGATGATATCGAGTGTGGTTCAGTTTGATACATCGCCCCTATTCTCTCCAACAAGAAGACTAGAGTGCACAAAGAGGAAGAATGGATCACCTAGGGTGATGAAGATATTTACAATGAATTATCTCACATGATGAATAAGTTCTAAGGAGATATTTGTATCCACCTTCCTTGGTTAATGATTAACTACACTCACCCCCTATTAGTAGATGATCTTTTCCTATCAATGATATCACTAATAAATTTTGAGCTCTTTCCAAATTTGAGACTAGTATTCAGTTTTTCTTCCAAGTTCCTTTTTATAGAGGCAATCTCAACCTATATATTTTCACACTCCTCTTCCTTAACTTTCAATTGGGTTCTCAAATAACTATTTTCCTTTCTTCAATTTGAGCTTGCAGAAATACAACTATCTTTTCGGATTCATCAAGATTTTGTACTAACACATTATTAGCTTCAAAAATATCTTGAAGATGCATTTCTAGTTTCTTGTTTCCTTTTCTAAGCTTTTCAATGTCATCTGATTTTTTTGACTACTCTTATTTATTCACAATATGACATTTATCTTCTATTTCTAAGAGTGTTCTATTTATCTCTTCAAAACTTGTACTAGGTGCTTTGTTAACAATACCTTTCTTGGCACTATTTTCTTTATCTCTATTTTTCTTTCCCAGTGTTTTCTTGATCGTCCTTCAAGTAGTTAGACTTTTTCAAATGCACTTGCTCTAATACCAATTTTTTGACTACTCCAAACCACTGGGGGGTGAATCAATGGTCTATAAAACTCAACTCATTGAATAGAAAAATGTTTAAACATAACAACATGACAACATATATCAGTTTATAGAACACAAATGCATAGAACGAAAATATATATCAAACCATAACACACAAGAATCAATGATACAGATCATATGACACATAGGTTTGAGTGGAAAACCCTATAATGGAACAAAACCACTATGAAGATAAACTTTATTAAGGCTTAATGACCATAAAACTCACTGGTTACAATCTATGTCTCATTGGAAATAAGAATCATTAGTTACAATCTATGTCTCACTAGAAATTGAATATGTGGCTCACTCGCAAAAACAACATCTACTACGATTTGAAAGAAAATGAACATAATACATAGATCAACTCTTTTTCAATACAAATCACTTATCACAAAATAAATACCCTACAATCACTAGTAAATTTTAGCTTTTTTTTTTGATAAAGATTAGTCAATTTTTAGATGCCAATTGGTCGACCAAATGACCATAATTGTTGTCAAAGTTTTTTCGTCGATTATACGACCCAGTTAATGGTCGTCGCAATTGTGACGTATGTAGAGGTTTATTTATCGATGGACCCATCGTCGAAGCAAGCACTTCAACCTGGAAGAATTATCCATCGTGTCTTTCATCTATGCGACCAATGTTGGTCGAAATTGCAACGTCTTATGGTCGGAATAGTCGTCAAGTACATAGCATTCTCGTTGAAATGACAAAGCACTATTGGTCGAAATGGAGATGATGATTGGTTGGAATAGTCATCGAGTACATATCATTCTCGTTGATAGTATATTCTTTTGACTTCGAAAAAGCAACTGAAAATTTAATTTAAAATATATACATATATCTATTACTAATCTTTATCTAATAAAATTTAATTTTTAGTAATTATTTGCATTTAATCTACCAATTACTAATAGTTTTGTACTACACATGTAACGTATTTCCATGTGTGATGGTTAACTAGTAATGGGAAAGTTATGATGATGGAAGAAGACAATGTAATGAACTACCAAGCAATAAACTTTCAATTCTTTACAAACAGTCATTTTTCTGCTCATAAAGACACAATCTGGTGCTTATATCATTAAACTCTCTATTCAATGCAACATTGATAGGAAAAACATTCATTGATTGGTATTATAAGTTTTTATCATTCCATGTACTGATTATATTGTGTAAGAATTTGCCTAAGGCAAAGAATAAATGCCAAGATCTAGAAGCTCAAGAGATAGCACAAGAGAGATAGGCAAAATGATCAAATAATTGATTATAGCCAATTGAATTGATTGATTACAAAGTAGGAGTACCTAAATATATAGGCAATGCAATAAGACTACATGATAGGGAGATGATAAGATATCACCTACACAAGGTGGATCATCCTCCATTGTACATCAAAGTATGTGCAACATGTGCAACAATGAGAGGATGATAATGTGATAAGAGCAATAAAGGTGGATCTCACAAACAAAGAGGTATGTGATGACAACTATCACACCTAAAGTGGAAATTCTCCTAACCATGTGCTAAAATGAAATGAAAACTCCTAGGTGTCACAATGGCAACTAATATACAAATGCATTATCCTAAGTAAACTTAAGTAAAGTGTAAGTAGTAAATACTTAATTACACCAACATATTGTTTTGAAGTCTTAAAATCAAAGAATTTTAGTCATTTTATTGACTATTCCTGTATAGTGCTTGGCGTACAAACAATCTTTGTCTTGAAGAACCAATGATTTCCTAGGCTCTGTCAAATAGTTGGAAAGCAATGATGTATTCAATATTTCTAAAGTGCTTCAAAATGCTTAAACTCACCAAGACACACACCTTGAAGTAGCAAGAATTCCTGTGCAGGTTCCTTTTCTGAGTTTCCCATCGACTTTAGTGTTATCGATATTCGTCTCATGTATCTCTTTGCTAGCTTAATGGAACCTAGCTTTATTTGTATCAAAGAAGATCATTAAATTATGAGTTTGAGCATAAGCATAAATTCATACATTCAAAAGGGACAACAGTACCAAAAAAATGGGCTTCTAAATGATCACTGATAGCTAATAAGCATGCATGACATACCATATAACACTCTCTACCCATCACTATTCATCTAGTAAGATGTCCCAAAGATTAATTTTTAATATCTGTATTACGAATGGATGTTTCAGTTGAAGTTGAGAGAGAACGGATTTTGAATTTAAGGGAAGTTTCCATGAAGTGAATACAATGCCACAAATGATGCAAATGATAGTTTGTCATATACACTAAAAGGAACTTTATATTTGCAAAGAGGCTTGAAGGATAAAATAGTTCATAATCTTTAGAGCCTAAGGAGAAATCAAAACATCAGAGTCTTTTCTCATCAAAACATCATTCTATAAGTGAATAGTCAAAGAGCCTAAGGAGAAATCAACAAGATAATATATCACCACAATATATAGAAACTAGTGAAATCAAGGACAACCAATATAGAGATATGAAGTTATGATGTGTTACAAAGACATGAGGTCCAACATGGCAAAGGATCAAATCAATGGTAAACAGATTGACCAAGTAAAGTGAGAATAGAGACTTTTGAAAGGTTATAGATTCAAATATGGACAAAGAAATGATGCATTGATAGATATAGTACATCAAAAGTTACATTTGCATATATTAACTGAGTGAGTAGGTTACTTGACACATGTTTTTAGTTCATAGTCATTTGGTACAGCTACAAATGAAATGCATAAAGAAGTGTTATAGCATGAACATGAGATAGTGGTATCTAAACAAAGGTAAGTTTTCAAAACTTGCATTCAAGGTATTGAAGGATACTACATGAACAATCATTAATACCATGAATCTACATCATTGGTTTAGTTTGAGCTTCACTTGGTTTCGAGAATAGTTTAATATTCTCTACTTAACAAGGCCAACCACGTGAAGGTGGAAGCTCATTTGGCCCCTCCCGCCCCCCCCCCCCCCCCTCACCCCCCCAACATCACTCTAAATTCCCCATTAATATCTAATAACATTCATTCATTCATTCATCCATTTTTGAAACAATCAAACAAACAAAATATATACATGTATCATCAACAATTAATTGAGCATCAATAAATCAATATTAAATATATATACTAATCAATATAAATATATATAAATAATTAAATCACATACCTTGTACATTTCAATCATGTCATTTATCATCTTCTCCATCCATCTCATCATCACCGCCATCATCATCATCACCATCATCACCGCCATCATCATCATCATCATCATCAGCACCACTATCATCATCGCCATCATCATGAGCATCATCATCATCATCATCATCATCATCATCATCTTCAATATCTTCTTCTTCCATAACATTATACTTTATCGGCCTTCCTCTTGGATCATGTCTAACAACAAATGACCAACCCTGTTTATGTGGAACCTCTAAGTAAAACACTTGCTCACGTTGGCTTGGAAGAACATAGGGCTCATCTCCAACTGGCTCAAATGACCTTGTATTAATCATTGTAAATCTATTATCATGTTGAATAACAGTTCTATCTGGATCATTTTGATTCAATTGTAGCCTATACCATTTGACAACGAATAGAACTACTTTGAAGGAGTTAAAGTCGCACTCAATTATATCATCCAAGATGCATAGTATCAATTTTGAGATTGTTGAGGATGTATGTCATTTCTAGATGATATATTAGTGACCTCAAAAACTGCAGTTATCCCAAAATCACAAGTTTTCTTCGTGTCATCCAACTTTTTAAGCGAAATTTGTGGCCATGATAGTACATAGATTTGTGGTGCTTGACCTGCAATTTTTCAAGCATGTGAAAATTATTTGCATCGTGAGTTGATATGAAACATATGGGTCATGATCATTAATAAATTTTTACGTATCTCTCTACCTCTTAGACCATATGCTAGATCAATAACTATTGGCGTAACATTGGAATCTCCATTACGATGAGCTTCTCTAACCAATGAAGCAACACTTTCCCATGTTAATGAGCAACCATTTTGTTGACATCGTTCAATCCATACCATCATCCTATCAAGATTGTTCACAATATACAAATGTATTGCATCTCACTCTCGACCAATTGTATAAAAAAAAATACACCAATTACAAATAACTTATATTGAAGATTTATAAGAATTAATTAACTACAATAACATCTTATATTTACCTCTCACTTTCCTCAATCTACCTTTGCCCATCAAGTACTCCCCTTCGAATTTGTTAATGGAGTTGGGATCCCAAATACGATCTACATGGATCTTTGTTGCAAACTTAGGAAGGTATTCACTAATGTACACCATGGTCTAGTATACCATATATCCCTCCACCATAGAACCCTTAGGATGTGCTCTCTGTCGAACCAAGCCTTTCAAAAATTTCAAGTGCCTCTCAACCATCCACATTGACCTAGTTTGTACAGGTTCACACAATTCAATCTCCTCAACTTTATGTATGAGGTAGTGTTCTTGTGCATTGAAAAAATTTGATGGTAGACACTTTTGCATTTCACACATAAGATGAGAAATTTTTCTCTTCCAATATTTTATATCTTCTTTATTGATTTCTTTTGATGACAACCACCTCTTATATTTTCCAAGGTCATATATAACTTGTTTGACACTGTTGTTGAAGTGGTGTGGGAGAGATAGAGGTAGAACGTACTGCAATATTTGTAAAATGATCTTATCAATATTTTATAAAAGAATGCAATAAAAATTACATGTAGTATACAAATATATAGTGAATACAAAATAACATGAATTACCTTAATAAATGTATGCCAATTGTGTGTTTTCATCTCTGGCCCAAATTCACTTTTCTTTGATATGAGATTGTTTATGTTCACAGCAAATCCTGTGGGAAATCATATTTTTTTTGACTTATTTTATAACATTGCTCTGTTGCTCCGACAATAACCAAGTAAGGGTACTTGTATCAATCTAGTCTCCATTGTTATTTGATCGAATGACATTTTTCATTGCATGGTTGGATTCTTCAATGTCACTAAAAATTTTGATAATTTTGTCTTTGTCACACCTTCCATCCAATATTTTTCATAATATTTTTGTTACATTCTTTCCAATATGCATAGCATCAAACAAATGCACGACTGAAAGTTGCTCGTAGTATGACAACCTACTAAATTGTGTAGGATAACTTTTTAGTCCTTTTGTAAGTTGGTGATTAATGCCTTGATGACCTTCACGAGCATCAATTACATCATCAGTAAACAAAACAAAATATCAAAATATAAATTTCAAACAAAAACCATTAGATGGAATGACATTATCTCGACAATTTATTTTATTGTATTCCAACTTCCATAGGTGAGGTGTCATTCTCCATGGCTTTGATGTAGTCTCTTCTTTCCCATTCAAAAGATATTTTTCTATAATTCAGTACTTATGATTTCTGTGGAGAAAGTGTCTATGCTGATCGAACACCTGCTTTCCTAAACTTTTTGAATGACAAGATTTCATCTTTGGACCACAAACTAGACATGCAAATTTTCCCTTTGTTTGAAGACCTACAAGATTGTGTATAATTGGATTAAATATGTTAAGTTTGTGTTAGCACTATAACATACCAAAAAAGAGGTGTTAAGAAGAGAACATACCACAAAAATGTGTTAACCCAAGGGCATCATGTATTGTCCATACAAGCATTGCATGTAATTGAAATTGTCTTTGTCCTATTGGTTTAGAGATGTCATACATAATGACCCCATTCCATAACACCATCAACTCATCGATAAGGGGCTCAATATATACATTGATATCTTTAACTTGCTACTTACCTAGTTGAATGAACAAAAATATTACATAATTATTATGACCATTTTGATGGATTATTTATAATAAATTAATTTAGATGACTATTAACTGAAAAAATACCTGGAACAATCATTGCCAACATTATGTGCTCCCTCTTTATGGACATCCAAGGAGGAATGTTATTGTTGATAACAAAAATAGGCCACACTGAGTAAACAAATCTCATCTCTCCAAATAGATTGACACCGTCCACTGCCAATGAAAGCTTGAGATTATGAGGTTCTTCTTTAAAGTGTGGCCAAGTTTCCTCTATTTCCTTAAATGCTAAACCATCCGCAAGCATTCTCATAATGTCATCTCGACTTTTATTGCATGCGTGGTAATCTATCAATTATGCCAAGCTATTGCACTGAATAATCATTGCAGACATGGAATAATAGGAATAAACCGAAGAACCTTGTGAGGCACCTTTTTTGTTATTCGATTTGATCGATATCTACTAATATGACTATCAGGGCATTCTGTTGCAAATTCATGTTGTTTATGATATATAATATGATCATTTGGACATGCATGTATTGTTTGATACTCCATTCCAATATCTTTCATAATGGCGGATAATTCTCGGTATGAGTGAGGTAGAATGTTTGATGGTGGTAATAAATACTCACCTATCAACCTATGACCAAAAATATAATTTGTTAATATAAAGAATATTAATTGCTACATGATTCACCATTTGTTAACTGTAAGGGAATTATAACTAAAAAAATGAATAAAGATGACATACCTTAACATACGTGTCATTGCTACGTTGGATAAACCATTCATAACCTTCAAGTTCACCAACAATAATACATCGATAAGAAGAGTTGTTTGGGAGCCTTCATATAGGGGATCATGTGCCTTATCAAGTATAAGTACATCAAGGTCATCTGCATCAACATCATCATCGTGATCTTCTTGATCTTCTTGATCATCTTGATCATCATGATCTTCTTCCATGGGATCATTACCTTCTACTTCTATATTCACACCTCCGTGTTCCCTCATTTGGAAATCCACATTCTCCAGATTGTCATGGTCCATAACATGAAACCCAGGGTGGTTGACCTATATCAAAATGATGACCTTAAATTAACCATGCCCATGATGTCATCATCAAATCATGTCTTATGTATTTTATAAATTATTGAAATACATACCAATGGATGAAATTCATTTCCCCCTTCAATGTGACCATGCTGCCTACAATGTTCCTTGACTGTTTTGATTAGATATCTTTGAGTCTTTAAGCCCTTACAAATTTTGCAAGGACAAGAACATTTTCCATCACCTTTTATTTTAAAGTTAGGCCACAATCTAGCAATTGTCTCCCTATTTTGTTGTGGGTTGATATCATGAGACATGGTCTTTCTTGAATGGAATGACTCGTTGGTGGAAGAAGGATGATTTTTTTGCAATAGTCTTTCTTGAATGGAATGACTCATTGGTGGAAGAAGGATGATTTTTTTGCAACCTGCAGATACAAATCATCATTGAACAACCATTTTCTCAACTCTAATTTTCTCAACGCAAAGGGACATTTATCATACCATAGAAAATTGATTATTTTTATATGGAATACACCAAGGAGTACCATTAGAAATATTAACCATTTACAATCATGAAAAGTAAACCTAAATCAAATAGCTCATTTTTTTATCAGCATGTGTAGTCTCTGTGTATATGAAAAATGAAAGAAATATCAAGATGAAATAAAATAGTGAACAAAATAGTATTCCACATAGAGTGAACAATAAAAAAAATCATTAAGACTATAGAAAAATAATAAAGACTATACAAAATCAAATTTTAGAAATGGACGGTTCTGATGCTTTTCCATTACAATAATTGAGCATTCATCATTTGGTACTTCTTGGTGTATTCCATTTAAGTATGTTAGGCACAAAGTATTCCATTTACATTTGACAAACATGCAGATTTGACCAAGCATTTATGTAAGGGTCAAGGAACCTGAAGCCTTTTAAAATTACATTAGGATAGAAACCTAAAACCTTTTGAAAGGTTAAAGATGATGCAAGAAAGATCAAAGTGGTTGAAGTTGACAACTAGTGTGTATTGTCGAAGAAGACAATGTAATAAACTACCAAGAAATAAACTTTTAATTCTTTACAAATAGTCACTTCTCTGCTCATGAAGACATAGTCTGGTGTTTATATTTTTTTATATATAAATAGAAACATTCACAGGTGGGATATTAGTAAATAGTAGTCCATAATGAGTAAGCAGTGAGATTCATTCAAGAAACAACAATAAATAATAATCTAATAACAACTTACATTATTTAGCATAAGTTTCGGATGCAACTCCCAAAATTTCACATACAAAATAAAATTTAGCAAACGATCATTCTTAGCTGTTGTTGTTCGTATGTATTTTAATCTAAAATAACAACAGCTAAGAATGATCACTTACCAACATCTATTGAATAGAAGGTACTCCAACTGTTTCCATCATGATAACTCTCCACCATTGATTCTAATCATCATTGAAGGTTTTATAGAGCTTCTCCTTAAATTATTGAGCTTCTCTTTGTTTTGAGAATAGTTTAACATTCTCTACTTAACAGGGCCAACCACATGAAGGTGGAAGCTCATCTAGCCCCTCCTAGGAGCCTCTTATGACCCTTTTATGACATTTTAAGACCTCTAATATGTATTCTTAGGGATCGTAAAGGGTCGTAAAGGGTCATAAGGGGTCCTGGGACACAATAGCTGAGAAACATAAATGTAGGCATCATGGTCACAATTTTTTGGAGACACAACATAATTGAGTGGTATACCTAGATGATGCAACACAACCACTACTCTAGTTCCAAGTCAACTTGGAACCAGAGGAGTGATAGTTGTGTTACATCATCTAGGTATACCATTCAATTATGTTGTGTCTCCAAAAAATTATGACTGCGAAGCCTACATTTATGTTTCTCAGCTGTTGTGATATCTACATTTATGTTTCTCAGCTGTCGTGTTTATGTGCATGTTCTTTATGTGTTTGGCTTTTCTCCCTCGCATCCAAAATAAGATTTTCCCACTTTGAATCAAGAATGCATGTGCAACAAGTATGCATGTTTTATGAAACACCTATCCACAATAGAATGGGAAGAAATCTTTCTAGCCTAGGCTTGGATCCTTCTCGATAATAAGGTTAATTTTTAATTTTGTTTAATTTTATATTGAAAATCATAACGAAGTCATAAACAACAAAAAAGTTTATGAGTTTATCAAAATATGTACAACGTATCTACTTGAAATTCTAAAAAAAATTCAGTATCTACAATAGCCCTTTGTTAACCACATTTACGCATATGGTCCCAACAAAGTAGTGCACAAACTACACAGAGAAGGCATAGCAAAAATATGATTTCTACTTTCGCCATTGAAGCAATCTTGGTGGCACTTGCTGCCTCTCGAGCCTTGCACAAGTTGCACTCATTTCCTACATCAGGTATAGATGTAGATGGGGTAGATGTAAATGTGGTTTCATCGACCCACCGAAAGTATTGACATCCACTATTTCCCTACAATACCAAATGTACATCAGCTCTTCATAAAATAATTAGTTGTCACATTATTTTTAAACATAAAATATAATTACGTATCTAGACCTTTTTCCTATTTGGGAAAAACCAAAATTGACATCTAGGGATTAATTTTTGTGCATGACGTCTTCAACATGCATGGGCCAACACCACATTAACATATAGGCACATTGACCGAAGTCATCGACGCTATTTCAACAAATATTGCATTGTCATTATTTTGTTCATTCATACTAATTATAATTACAATAAAAAGAAACATACTAATGATCCAGGCCCAGGCCCATGCTAGAAAGATCAAAACTTATAATACTAATCAATGAATGCTTTTCCTATCAATGTTGCATTGAATAGAGAGTTTAATAATATAAACACCAGACTGTGTCTTCATGAGCAGATCACATTGACCAATACACCCTCGATCCCACCATCCACACCCATGCACTCATGTCAAGATCTTGTGAATCCAAGCAAATGTAAGTCAATAACACCAAATATATCACTTAAACTCACCAAGACTCTTAAACTCACCAAGACTCTCCACAAGACTTCTAAGTGATATATTTGGTGTTATTGACTTACATTTTCTTAGATTCAAGGACTTTAGAATATACTCCAAAAGTGATTATGTAACAAAGGAAGTGAGAGGGAAGGATCTTGATTTAGGTCAATGGATATTTCAACATGATTTTGGACAAGATCTTGACATGAGTGGATGGGTGTGGATGGTGAGATGGGGGGTGTATTGGTGAAGAGTCTTGGTGAGTTTAAGCCTTTTGAAGCACTTTAGAAATATTGAATACATTATTGCTTGCCAAATATTTGACAGGGCCTAGGAAATCATTGGTTCTTCAAGACAATAATTGTTTGCACACCAAGCACTGTACATGAACAGTCAATAAAAGGACTAAAATTCTTTGATTTTAAGACTTCAAAACAATATAATTAGTAAATGGAATGATCAAAACTTATAATACCAATAAATTAATGCTTTTCCAATCAATGTTGCATTGAATAAAGAGTTTAATAATATAAACACTAGACTGTGTCTTCACGAGCAGAAAAGTGACTATTTGTAAAGAATTAAAAGTTTATTGCTTGGTAGTTCATTACATTGTCTTCTTCGACCATACACACCTCCACACAAGAAGGACTAAAACCAAACCATAGGATGGTCTAGGAATTTAGAAGACATACTTTATTAAAAAGAAAAACAAAATATAGAACTCAAGTCCCAAAGCAAAACTGAATGGCCTAGGTGCCCTACACCAATAAAACCCCCATGTAAGTCAATATTCTAAAGTCCTTGAATCCAAGAAAATGTAAGTCAACAACACCAAATATATCACTTAGAAGTCTTGTGAAGAGTCTTGGTGAGTTTAAGCCTTTTGAAGCACTTTAGAAATCTTTGGTGTTATTGACTTACATTTTGGACAAGATCTTGACATGAGTGGATGGGTGTGGATGGTGGGATGGGAGGTATATTAGTGAAGAGTACTCTTGGTGAGTTTAAGCCTTTTGAAGAACTTTATAAATATTGAATACATCATTGCTTGCCAACTATTTGATAGAGCCTAAGAAATCATTGGTTCTTCAAGACAAATATTGTTTGCACGCCAAACACTGTGCAGGAATAGTCAATAAAAGGATTGAAATTCTTTGATTTTAAGAATTCAAAACAATATAATCAGTACATGGAATGATCAAAACTTATAATACCAATCAATGAATGCTTTTCCTATCAATGTTGCATTGAATAGAGAGTTTAATAATATAAACACCAGACTTTGTCTTCACGAGTAGATCACATTGACCAATACACCCCCCATCCCACCATCCACACCCATCCACTCATGTCAAGATCTTGTGAATCCAAGAAAATGTAAGTCAATAACACCAAATATATCACTTAGAACTCAAAAGGCTTAAACTCACCAGGCCAAGACTCTTCACCAATACACCCCCCATCCCACCATCCACACCCATCCACTCATGTCAAGATCTTGTCCAAAATCATGTTGAAATATCCATTGACCTAAATCAAGATCCTTCCCTCTCACTTCCTTCATTACATAATCACTTTTGGAGCATATTCTAAAGTCCTTGAATCCAAGAAAATTTAAGTCAATAACACCAAATATATCACTTAAACTCACCAAGACTCTTAAATTTTCTTGGATTCAAGGACTTTAGAATATACTCCAAAAGTGATTATGTAATGAAGGAAGTGAGAGGGAAGGATCTTTATTTAGGTCAATGGATGTTTCAACATGATTTTGGATAAGATCTTGACATGAGTGGATGGGTGTGGACCTAGTGCAACTTCCCACCTTATACCACCTCCTTCAGCACTCCTTTTCCTGTGGACTATGCCAAAATGAAATAAAATGAAATGTGCTAGTAGGCGGGATATATGTATAAAATTTGACTCGTAAATAATTGTAACCCGACTAGATCATTTAAATACATATTAAATCTTATAAATTTGACTTGTAAATAACTATAACAATAGAAATAAGATGAATAAAAAATTATGCCACAATTAATTGCAAGTAGAGATAGATTACACATATGTAAGATAAATCATATGTGAGATAAATTATATGCCACAATTAACTCAAATTGTTTTCATTTGTCACGGGTTTGAAACCCTAATCTCTGCACTTCTAATGGTGTTCACGCCACCATTAGAAGTGGCATGAACACCATTAGAAGTGGCCCATGAATTTCCACTTCTAATGGTGTTCAATTTCTAGAGATACAAAGCAGTCAACTGTGAACTGTTAAAAATTTACAATAAAACCTTTGTTAATTGTGTACCCTTAGTTGCAGATGGAAAATAATGATGTGCTCTCAGTCCTTGACAAAAAATCATGTCCTGAACATGGAAAAAAAAACCCCCCAAAATGTTTGCAATGAATTCAAATTTACAAGGGGTACATTTTTTTTCAAATTGTTTTCATTTGTCAGGGGTTTGAAACCCTAATCTCTGCACTTCTAATGGTGTTCACACCACCATTAGAAGTGGCTCGTGAATTTCCACTTCTAATGGTGTTCAATTTCCAGAGATACAGAGTAGTCAAATAAGGGTGGGTTCTTTGTTTCCTCATCAACTGAGTTCAAGGTAAAATTGATGCTACTTTTGGTTTCATTGTAAAAAAATGTTGAATAAGTGGTTGAATATCATAGAAGTGCGGAAAATAAAAGTTATTAAAAACTCAATCACAAGCTAACGAAACTTTGTTTAACTATGAACTATTAAAAATTTAGAATAAAGCCTCTGTTAATTTTGTGCCCTTAGTTGGAGACAGAAAATAATGATGTGCTCTCAATCCTTGACAAAAAATCATGTCCTGAACATGGAAAAAAAAACCCCAAAATGTTTGCAATGAATTCAAATTTACAAGGGGCACCATTAGAACTACAAAGATTATGAGTTTATAGGGTTTCAAACCCGTGACAAATGAAAACAAATTGAAAAAAAATTAAAATATGTACCCTTCATTAAGAAAATGCCAAAAAATTGAATCTCTTACCAAGGCTACAATGAAATGGTTGACATCGAATGCATATTCCTCTTGATGCTTGCTTGGGTTTGAGAAGAGCAATGTGGAAGAGAAGAAGATGCCACAACTTACAAGCTAGATGCATATAGGTGGTGTCCACATACAACTTCCCTCCTTACCACCTCCTTCAGCACTCCTTTGCTCACAAACTATGCCAAAATGAAATGTGTCGATAGGCGGGATATATGTGTATATGATGAAAATCCACCTGGTAATAACAAGTTCAAACATGAAAACGTTAACAACAAAGAGAATAATCAATCTATTCTAACATGTTCATAAACTTGTAAAAATATTAATTTTCACCATAACCTCGGATGAGCATGAAGCAAGTGCACCCAAGACTTGCTTGATTTAAGCTCTTAGAGAGGTTGTGGGTGTGCTCTCCCAACACAAGTATGGATCCCACTATAAATACAAGTATAATGAAGATTTGAGATGCTCAAGAAGAAGCTATAAAAGTAACTCTCAAACACTCAAATGCAAGAGGCCAAAGAAGCTCAAGGAGGAGCTATAAAAGCAATCCTCAAGCTCTATGGCATGCAAGTGATAAATATGAGTGAAGCTAAAAGCATGGAATGAAACTAAGTCTATAATGAAAATCTAACAACTACCAAATGGTTAGTAAAAACTCTAAGAATAATTCTAAGCATATACTAGCATAATAACTCTAATGCAAAAAGGAATGAATTTTTCTTGAGACAAGAGTGCTATTTATAGGATTTTGGAGGGCTGGGGTGAGGTGGAATCTATGTGGAATCCACATAGGTGCCACCAAGGAGACACATAAGCCATGCAAAGTCCAAGACTTGCTCACACATGTGTGAGCAACTTGGGATGTGAAAGGTCAATGTGTACTTCAAGTACATGTGTAAGTGTGTGTAAGAGATGTGTAAGTGAAAAAGTCCTTTTTCACCATTTTAGAATGTGTAAGAAGTGTCATAAAAAATGTAAGAGGCCTTGTTTGTGCAATTTTTAAAAAATCCATTTTTGGAAATTTTCTCACACATGTGTGAGCAAATAATTAGGACTAATGGATGTAGGAATCCAAAAATTAGCCTAATTAACCTTAGTTAATTAATGAGTAGGCTTATTAGACAGAAAGTGATGTGTGTAGGATAGCATCTAGGTTGGATTTAGGATTAAATTAAATAAAATTTAATTTAATCATGGTTTAGTAGAAATAAAGAATGTGAAGGAATTAAATAAATTAAAAATTTATTTAAAAGGGGAATATGGAAGAACGTGTATTAAATTAAATTTAATACATTATAAAAGGTAGTATTTAAATTTAATTCAAATACTATAATTAGTGAATTTATTTAATTAAATAAATTTAATTATATAAATAGATGAATTTAACAAATATAATTAATTAAATTATAGGATCCTCCTCCTTCCCGCCCAAACTCTTTTCAAAAATCAGTGTCTAGTTTCCAGGATGTTGATGTTGTTTTTGCACAGGGGTTTGTTCCTGCGGGTGTGGCTTTGGATCCTGTGATTTCTCACTTAGCCTTTGCTTCCTCCAGGCTTGCGACTGTTGCCTCGACTCATGGCATGAAGGGATCCTATGCTAAAGCTGTTACCTTGGATCGGTCTTGATTTGGGGGTTCCTCCCGTGGGGTGCCTTCTTCTGTGCCTATTTCTATCTCTGGAGCCCTCTCCATTCAGCTCTCTACTGTTGATGTTGGGGAGCTAGAGTCATGCTCTAAGATCCTTATGGGTCTAGCACTGATCTGTCAGTTTCGGGGGTTCTGGCTGATGTTGTCACAACTTCATGATTGGATCTCCTGAAAATGGGAACCAATACTCTCAAATAATGTTCATATCATCCCTTTAGCTAAAGGATTTTTCGTTGCTAAATTTGATAGTTCTAAGGATAGAAATAAAATTTTATGTGAAATTTTATTTTCTTGGGAGGAGGATAAATTCTTGCTTATGTTAAAACCATGGCACCCAGATTTTAATCCTTCTTCTGAAGTTCCCTCTTCATCTTTGGCAAGGTGTTGTCCTGGAGGAGGTGGGGGAGGCTCTGGGGGAGTTTTTGATTATTGATGAGAATACTTCCAATATTTTCCATTCTACCTATACCCGCATTCTAGTAGATATTGATATTTCATAGGGTCTTCCTGCTGAAATTAATAATCAATCATCTAAAGGTTCATGGTTGCAACTATTGGATTACGAGGGTATCCCTTTTAGATGCAAAAAATGTTTTAAAACAAGTCATCATGCTTCAAAATGTGGTTCTGACTTCAAAGTGAAGGTAGGCCCTAAAACTTGGTGGAAGGATGCCTCCACTGAACATTATATTATTCTCAAAAGCTCTCCTGAGTCTTCCCTGGATTTGGATATTCCTAAGTCCCCTGTCGGTGGCTCTGTTGATGTAGTTCCTATCAGCCCTGTTGTGCCTTTGCAGGGTTTCGTCTCCTCTTCCATTGGTGGTTATGTGGTCCCTACCAGCTTTGCTACTAGATCTTTGGACGTTGTTCCTGCCAGCCCTGTTGGAGTGGATTCTGGTGTTGTCGCTTCTCTTGCTGGAAGCCCAACAAGTCTTGTTCCTAAGTTTGTTTTTCCTACCACATCTGCTGGTATGATTACCGCTGCTGGTAATGTTGTCACTACCCCTCTTGCTGGGTGATTTATGAATTCTTTGCGGGGGGATGTTTCTCTGGATTCAGTTTGCTGGTAGAAGAAGGCTGTGAATGTCGAAGATGGCTGGATTACTGTCAAAGGGAAAAATTCAAAGAAATCTTCCTCATCTTTCGACATGACCCTCCGATCTCATAAAAAGGGGATTTAGGCCTGGCTCTGAGGCTCTATGTGTTGTGGTCTCTTAGTGTCCCTCCTCCTTTTGGTTGGACTATTTCGTCATGGGTGCTTGTAATGATTAATATTTTGTGTGCTCTTGAGGTGTTTGGTCCGTTGTTTTTGGTTGGACTATTGTATTAATGGAACTTCAATAGATTTACCTTTCATCCTAGGATTGTAAAGGGTTTTGAGGTCCCTTCAAAACCTGTTGTTACCTTATTCAAAAAAAATATAATTAATTAAAAAATTAACTATAATGTTATTTGGGGTCATTAATTAAATTAATGTTAAAAGGATGAATTTAGGTGTCTACATTTTGCCCCTCTTTGAGGCGGTGTCAGAAATGACATCATGTCAAAGAAAAGAAAATATAGATGCCCCAGAGGAAAAATGGGACCTAAGAGGTGCACAGAGGAAAAGTCAGGAGGAGGGTGTGGCCCCTCAGGAAAATAGGCCAGAAATAAAAATTTTGGTCAATTTTCATGAAAGGAGGGAAAAGGACTTTGCATGACTTTGACAGAAAGGAAGGGTCTTTTAGGAAAGGGAACACTGAGAGGGGAAGAGGGGTGAATCAATGTTCACTATATTTAATCTTTTTGCTTTGCTCTTTAAACTTAACTTGAATGCTTAAGTACTGAAATGAATATCAACATAAATAAGAAACATGAGCACAACACATAACACCAATGTGGTTACGGGGAAACCCAAATAGGTAAAAACCCTGGTGGGAATTGACACCGACTAATAATCTGTACTAGTGTTTTATGATCCTTGTTAGAAGATCCTTAACCATGTTAGGAGATGCTTTACAATATATTTAGTACAGTGACTTGGTCAAGGGTCAAACCCTGTTAGGAGTCTTTTACAAAAACCCTATTAGGGGTGTGGACTCACTATCCTAGAGCTCATTGCTCAAGTGGTGAAGGCTACAACCTTATGATCTTAGATACACATTATATCTACTGGATGAACTGGCACTGTGACACTGCTTGTTTGATCAATTCCTTTGGTGCGCTGATGCTTTGACCTCTTACAAAGCTCTAATACATCTTAACAACTCTTCACACACTTCTTCTCTGCTTGTCTTGACTCTATATCCACTTTTATACATACTTACAACGACGCATCTAATATTTATATGCGCATACAAAACAATTAACTAGGTCGGCCCCTTAACTGATTACACATAACACTTCCAATTGAATTGGCTCAAGCGTGTTTACAAACAAGGTTAATTGCATGTCTACAACCTAATTACAATAGGCACATATCCCTTACACAATAATAATATAACCACTAACCAAAATACCAACAGTCAACTATTTGTTCTGTTCTTCTCTGGCATTCACTATCTGTGCAACTTGAACTCTTTGTATCTTGCTCATACTAACTTTTCTGATCATGTGCTCTTAGACTTAGCATGAATATGATCTTACCAACTTAACTTGTAGGGTGCATACCATAATTCTTTCATATGCACGTGCGCTGATGCTCTGACCTTTAGGTACTCTCTATATTATTCAGTCTTCAAGCATATGACAGAACGGGCATCGCCACTTGGTGAAGGGAAACATCCAACGGCGAAGGAACCATTGACAATAGACAAGAATGGATGCACGATGAAGAAGGGGAGAGCCACCCATTTAGAGACAGGGTCCCCACTCGAGGTAGAGCCACCTAATAGGCATCTCTGCCTATGGATAGGCATCTTGGATACAACATTCATTGTCGTGCTCACCCAAATTGGAAAATCTGATTCTAATCACCAACATTGCTATCCTGGTTTTCTGCCATTTCTAAAAACATATTATATGCCCATATTCAGACAAAAATGAAGCACTAGACATCATTTTCCATAGATGGGTGTCTCCTAGATGGGCGTCTCCACCTAGGGAGAGGGAGGGAGGGGGAGAGAGAAAGATGAAGGTAGGAGAGAGAGAGAGGGAGAGAGAGGGAGAGAGGAAGCTCATGAGGGAGCCTCTAGTTTCTAGATAGGCGTCTCTGCTTGCTAGAAGAATGAGGGCAAGGAGAAGTAATCCATTCACCAAGGGGGAGATGTCTAGGAACAGGATTTGTAGGGATGAAGGTCAAGGAGGGAAAATGAGAGGTTTGCATTGGATGAAAAAAAGGGGGGGAGGGAAGGGTGAATAAATAGAACCCTTGGCTCAAACAAAAATCTAGAAAAATGATCTAACTAATATGCATTTGAGCTATAATGCAACCTGACTACATGATTTAGTGGGATCACTTGTGTTCATGTTGGAGAGCACACCCGAGTTTGATATTGCAATAGGAGGTGTGCACCATGTGTTATAAAAGAACAAATGACATTGTTCCATTGCATGGACTAGACTCTCAGATAGCTGTAGAAATAGAGATGTAGATTTCCTGACTATGATAGAACCTATGACATATACTTATTGGAGAGGTTTGGACACACTTAGGTCTTTTAAGGGACATAAGTATGCTAACCCATTGCCCCCATTAAGATATGCATAATCATAACTGGGAAACCAACAAAAAGGCCCCTAAAGTATCCACAAACAGATCATACCGCAATCGACACTTGCATCAAATTTCACCAGTCATAATATACCAAGATATGGAAGATCAAGGTAAAACATGAGTAGGATCTACTGATACAAAAAGATAAAATCAACAAAGAAGGCCTCCTGACCAAGTGGTCATTCGGTCCACAGTTCTTGCCATGAATGAGATAGGATTGATGAAATTGATTTGAGCCGACTGAGGAAGGAGGCATCCTACAAGGCAAAGATTGATTGATTGAAAATGATATTTGCTGGCAATAGGTGTGAAAGGAACAATAACTAAGAGATTTGATTTTGATGTTGATTTTGATAAGCACTTTTGCGATCATTGTGTCTGGGAAAAGCTCAGTGTGATGGGGTTAAGCTCAGCTTGTTGGGAATTGCGGGTGGATCCTTATGGCTATGTGGAAAGCGATGACTGAAAACTAGGACCAGGATGAGGATGGATATGTACAGTGGACGGGGAGACAATGGATCCAAATCTACTATCATGGTGCCTGAGATAGGTTTTCACCATAATACTTGCCCAGAGTGCTTGTTTGCCAAGTTTTCACTATTGGACGAAATTTTTTTTTTTTGTAAGGTGCATGTTTACCAGGTGTTTACCTAGCAATGATTTTTTTCAGGAACATTATCTTATTTTTAGGATTTTCTACTTTTCTGATGTTTAGGATTTCTTTAGGATCTCTTTCTGATTTTTAGGATTTTTTCAAGATCTCTTTCTAATTTTTTCAGGATCTCAATCTGATTTTTAGGATTTTTTCATGATCTTTTCTGATTTTTAGGATTTCTGCTAAATAACATTGTACAAGTACTAAATGCTGAGCTATGCACAAAAGTGCTTCAAATGCATAATATTTACAAGATCAGGGAGCGAATCTCCCTCAGGTGTGGCAATCTAATATGCCCCAGATAGACCAATTCCACTATTCTTTTTTACACCAAGTAGCACTAGTGTTTGAAGTGGGAAAATTTTGTAGTCATCATCAGGAGGAACATTTGCAAAGACACCCTAAGTGAAGGTATCGTATCCAAGGAAAGACCATTCCAGAGAGATCCACAAATGTGCTCTTGAATCACTCGTAACGCCTTGTCAAATTCCTCGCATTCTAGACACCTAAGGAAAGTATTATCTCAATTTCTCTTGAACAAGTCATTAGTGATGAGGAGATACATGGATGCAATTTGGATTGTAAAGGAACTTATAGGGGTGATTTGGTTTTGGAGAAAGTGGCAATGGTAGCAAGGAGTAGTGGAGGTAATGATGGTGCAAAGAATGTGGGAGTGAGGTGAGTCATAAGAAGGAGAGGCGAGCTTGAATGTCAACATTGAATTTTCTTTTATATCCAAGTCTTTTAAGAGAGACATGGGAATCCACATAGCCTTTGATATTTATTTTCTTTGAAATGCATTTGATTGCACTTCTTCTAGGATGGATTTATGAACCCATAATTTCTTTGTTTTTCTAAATTCTTGAAGGACCCTTGTGGTCTCTTGAATATTGCTTGTATTTATGTAGTCACATGTCGATTAGATAGGACATGGTGACCTCTATATGTGAGTAGATTCTTATATTTATTATTTTTATGTTGCACATTCAAGCTGCTTCTAGAAGACTCAGGAATTATGGATGAATGAGGCTAATGTGACATTTTTAAATGGATGGATGGAAGAGAAATGGTCCATCCACTTAACTCAGGAAGGACGAGAGATAAATGTTCAACAGGTTCAAGTGTAAAAACACCAGTATTATCCTCATCATTCATGAATGTCTCAGATAGATCTAGAAAGTTATCCTCCATAAAGTGTTGTCGATCACAAGTCATCTTGGAAGAGTTAGAGGAGTTTAGAGAAGTATTTTGTGAATCTAACCGAGATGACCTAACCCTAGAACTATGTCCTTCTTCTCGTGCTCGAGTAGCCATTTGTTCCAAAATTGTATGAACAGGAACCATCTGAATTTGAGACCTCCCTAAATTCCATGTTATTGTCATAGGATGAGGTCTAATGTATCCATGGGTCATTTATCAACTGAGTAGAAGTAGATGACCTAGACACCAGAGGGATGATCTCCATAGGAGGGTGAGATCAATCCTCATCATCTGGTTGTGCTTGAGAATTGGATCTTTCTCCCCTTCCATAATTTTTGATAGTAGCATACTTGTGCACAACATCAACTGGAATTTCCATTGTAGCATTTGACTGTGAGTCCTATTCATACTCATTTAATTCTGTGTCACTGTTCTGATATTGTCTAATGTAATCATCAAGAGTGATTGTAGGAGGGAGATCTCCATCATCATCACTATCTGTCTTAGAAGGTGAGTCTTCAATAGGGCCTTGTGATTGTGTAGCAGCATGATCTTGTGAAGTAGTAGGAGTAGTACCATCTATAGTAGTAGGAGCATAGTTTAGAATAGGCAGTAACATATCTGAGATGCGGAGGATATCAATAATTTTCCCCCAATTCAAATGCATGTGATCAGATTCAACAATGTATTCAGCCACAAGAGAAATAATAGAGGCACTATTTATAATAGTAGGAGCTTGCTTAGTAGATGGGATAGGATCTCTCTGAGTAGGACCAAGATCATGCTCGTGAGATAATTGTGATGGCACACAAGGTTCCCCTTGATAGCCTAGATTAGCGGTTTGAATTTGTAGAAGTCTGTCATAGGTCATCAATTGAATCTTTTCTTCTTCTTCCTCAGATGAGTCATCACATGTAGGAGTGTTGCTGCTAGGTTGGCCAGCTTCATGTGTATGATAGCCTAGACTAGTCTGGTCTTCGAGAGCTCTGAATTTAGCATGAAGAGGTTCTAAGAAATATTTTCCTTTTCCAAGTGGACTCTGTCTATCATATCCCATGTTGTGCAGAAGTTGGTAATCCAAATCATATTTGTCAGGCGAGATATCAGTAGGTTTTATTTGTTCAGCCTCTTTTTGTAACACAACACTCTCTTCCCTTTTTAGTTCTAAGGGAGCTTTAGCCTTGACCATGCCAATGTCATCATCAGGTTTGCATCGTATTCCTTTCCCACAAGGTTCTTTTCCCTTAGCCTTATTAAGCATCTTTACTTCAGAAGAAGTATGTTGTATGAGAGTTTCTTGTGGAATAGGATGAACACATTCATTTAGTGGACAATAGTTTGATTGCTTTCCTCCTAGTCTCCTGCAATACTTGAAGGGTTCATGATCTCCTGGGATGGTTATTTCAACTCCATGATGTGGGAATTTTAAACACTAGTAAAATGTGGATGGGACACCTGAGATAGCGTGTGTCCATGGTCTACCCAAAAGGATATTGTAGGGTAGATCTAGATCAAGTACTTGACAGATAGTTTCAATAAGGGATGGCCCCACTTGTAAGGGGAGTGTAATGAGACTTTTACTCACCCTTTCTCTATCATCATATGCTTTTATTGTTATTCTCTTATTTACATCAATCAGGTCCTCAGAAAAATTGATATTGCGGATCATACTTAAAGTACAAAGATTCAAACCGGATCCATTGTCTATAAGGACTCTTTTGATTCGGGTGTTATGGATGGTGACTTGGATATGCATGGGTTTATTATGATGAGGTTTAGGACCTCGAAAATCTTTTTAAGTGAAAACCAGGTGTTGTTGGGCAGCCAAATTTCCAATCATTGCTTGGAATTGAGAGGCATTGATATTTTCTGGGACGCGAGACTCAGTTAGGGAATTCTCAAGGACCTCTTTGCGAGTGGGGGATGTATGCAAAAGCTCTAGTATGGATATATGTGAAGGGGTATTTTTCAATTGGGAAAGAGTGTCATAACATGACGCAGGTTGTGTCGAGGTAGATGGTGCAGTAGGCAGATCCACAACAGGTGGATTGACAACAGCTTGTACAGTTATGCGAGGGCGGAGAGTAGTAACATTGCAATCTGCACTCTTTAAAGTCAATCTATTTATATGAGTGTTGGATTGTTCAATATGGCCACACAATGAGTTAAAACCATAGACATCATTTTCGACTAATTTTCCACAAGTGTGTTCATCTCCTGATATTTTGTTTGTTGAATAATCGTAAGAAAAGCCCTTGGATGTGGATGCATTTTTTGATCATGTTTTGTAAAAGATTTAGAATACATTTTTAGCTAGGCATTAGAAGTAGAGGCATTTTGTCGTTCTACTTCAATTTTACCATCATCGATCAAATCTTGTAGAAAATGATGAAACTTCATGCATTTTTTAATCTCATGCCCTTTTATGTGATGATAATCATAGTATTCATTATCCTTATAGCAGTTGGGTTTAGGTTGATTTTTGTTGAAAGGCCTGGTGTTATAAACCATGATCCCTTGATCGACTAGACATCGAAAGATCACATCAAGGGAATCTGCCAGCTGTGTAAATTGTCATCGTTGTTGTCATCGTCGTTGATTGTTGTTGTTGTTATTGCCATTATATCATGAGAATAGAGAACCATGATAACCAGATCCTTGATTTTGATTCTGGTTATTCAAACTGTTCTGATTGTTTTGGGTATTCGAATTGGTTTGATTATTGTTGTGATTGTTCTGATCATTGTTGTTGTGATTTCATTGGTTACTATTATTGGATGCTTGAACATTTTGGACATGTTTTTATCATCTATCACTCCATCATTAACAACACCTTTATTCTTAGACCAAAACTTGGGTTTATCACTAGTATTGCTAGATGAATTAGGGGTATAGTGTTTAATTGCTCTTTTCATCAAAAGTCCATCTTCAATAGACTTCCCCTTTTTAATGAGTGCCTCAAAGGAATCCAGGGCAGCCATCTTCATCTAAAATGACATTTATGTAACCATATTTTTAGTAAAGATATCAACTAGGTGTGAATCTGGGTTTTCCAAGGCATGTGATTGGCGAGGTGTCGCCATCTTTGGAGAAAATTGGCAAAGGTTTCTCCATTTCCTTGTTTCATGTTACATAAATCACTGAGGGATGCTTGATGTTCCATGTTATAAGAATATTGTGTAACAAATTTTTCCGTGAGATCATGGAAAGTGGAGATGGAACCCAGAGGGAGGTTCAATAACCACTCTAAGGCTGGTCCTCCAAGACTCCTAGTGAAGAGTCTTAGGAGAAGATGATCATTGTGGGAAACTTCTTGTGCCGCTACATAAAATTCCTTGATATGTTGTGCAGGGCACGAGTCTCCCTTGTATTTATCAAACTTTGGCATTTCAAAATTGGCGGGGAATGGTTGGAGAGTGATTGATTTGTCAAAAGGATAAGGACATATTTCTGCAAAAGAAAATTCCTTCTTCCCGCCTTTCTACATAGCCAACATCATGCCTTTGAGCTCATCAATTTGTTGGACTAATTCAGGAGGATTAGTGGTGATCATATGGGCTTGAAGTGTTCCTCCTCCTAATGATGCATTATGTCCCCTTGGAGGGGGAAGATTGGTGTTATGTCTTTGATTGGTGTTGTTTGTTTGTGCAAAATTTTGATTTTTTAGGACTCCACTAGGCTTCGAGAAAATAGAAGTAGAGTCTCATCCTGAAGACCCTGGTTGTGGCTTGGGTACATGGCCTGCATTTGAACCATCATTACTCACCCCATTGTTTGAGTTAGGCTTGTTTAGGAGTTGTTGGATTAACTCAAGCATATCAGGGGAGGTTGAGTTGTGTTATCAGATGTTGATGGCACTACTTTTCTTTTGTTGGTTTGAATTAAGTTGTTCTCAAGCAAAGTTTCATCAAAATTATCAAGGAGGGTAACACCTCTTTGGACAAGATTCATGAAGATATTGGCACTGTTGGCTTGGATTAAGTCTTCCACTAAGCTTAAGTTGTTAGGATCCTCAAAAAATTATTTAGCTCGTGGATTGGCACTGACACTTTCAGGTATTACTGTGTCAGATTCTATGTGAGGTTCTTCTTCGTCATTAAAGTCTTCCTAATAGACAGTTTCTTCATCGTTATCCATGATGAGAGATTCTTTTCTTAGCTTTGCTTGTGATCAGGTAAGTACTATGCACGAGTGACCTTAGGATGGTTGAATTGAAGAATGGAAAATAGTTGATGAGGTATGGAAAGAAAAGGATTTGGTGAACTAGGAGCAGCTTGGACTAATGATTAAGTCTTGATGGTTGATTGGATTGATTGAATTGGATTGATTGATTTGATTTAGGATTAAATTGATTGATGAGATTGGATTAAAGAGGAACTAAGCCTCAAGGATTGATTGGATTTAAAGGTTTTGAACAAACCTAGGTGAAACAAGACCTTGTGATTATGAAAACATAAGGTGGTTTTGATTTAAAATCTTCTTTTGCTTGGGTGATAGACTAATGATCCCCAAACAAAATAGGACTGGATTAGGAATACTAGAGAAAGACTCATTTCTCAAGGTAGTAAGGGATTAATGTTTTCTTCGGAATTAAGGTCTATGAGATACTATTGGAATGATTCTTTCACCCTATGGCTTGATGAAGGTGTGAAAGATGGATTGATCTAATTTTGATTTAAAGTCTGAGATTCTGATTAATGCTCCTAATGTTTTGGAATGTGGATGAAGAAAGGGGTGTTTAAAAGATGAGAAAGGGATGAATGACTTGAAGAGGATGAAGAATGATGGTCAAAGGTACTTAGTCATAGGATTCCCAAGTGACAAAGGCCATGTTCACTTTGTTCTTGGAAACAAAATTAGCAACTCGATTATTGTAAATGATTTTATCTGATTTCTCAATAGCCTCTAGAAATTCTCGAATGGGTTTCAAATAAGATTGGTTGGCTTTAGTCTTTTGATCGGCGATTTTCTTCTCTCTATGGACTCGTGCAACTGGGAGTTTTTCTTTCTTATGTTTAACACTATCGGTCATGACTTGAGGACAATATCTTGATAGATCAAAGGATGTTCTTGGCAAGAATTGATTTCATACATACATCAAATGTTTGGGTTACAAGCACATTTGTCTAAAACAGTCCTGCAAGGGACAAAGCAACCTTGCAGGATTCAAGTGTATGGAATTGTTTTTGCAATGAAAGTAACAAGCACACTCTTTATCCCTAAAAGGAAGTTGGCTGAGATTGAAAACATTTTCTCACTGACTTAGGAGCACACCAAACAATTCCTTAGAATACGGCCATTGCCAAGCACACAATGGCTCCATGATGTTGTATTATCAGAGTGTTAACGTTGAAGGGGGATCGATATGGTGAGTGTCTTGGGGAGATTACTATTCTCCTCACACACAGATTATCAACCTTTCAGAGGTGAACCGGGTGGCTTCTAACTAATGGCTTTTAGTAAGGATCTCCATTCGAACAAACTCTTTGTGTCCGTGCAAGCACGAATAGGACATATAGCCCCACAAAGCACCTTGGCACAAGTAGTCATGTAAATGTGATTGAGACCGCGAGGCCCTACTAAATGTTAGGTGAGAGCTGTGTATAAGCTCAAATGTCATTCAACTTCTGAGGCTTTAACCACAAAAAGAAAATTTCATTAACGTGAGTTGGAGTGGTGGGCTTACACCTTGTTCTCACATGGGTTGTTCCTAGGAGCTTTTTACCTCACCGGCAGGCCCATCTAAAGGATTGAAAATAAATGCATGGATTGGCCCCAATAAGGAGTCTAGATTTCTAATTTTCCCTCAAGGGGAAAAGAGCATAATCTCCTATCCAATGAGGTTTTCTCCCAAACACACCAAACATATGTTCAATTCCAAGTCTTTTCTTTAAGACAACAATTCAAAAGGTTATGGGTTTCTAATTTTCTCACTTGGAGAAAAGAGCATAATCCCCTAGCTAATTAGTCACTATCAAAAGAATAAACTTCCTACTTAATACTAGGTGCCTAAGAAATCATTAAGAAAACACAATGTTTGATTGAATCTCCTTGGCAACCTACAAAACAACCTTAGTGAGTAGTTTAATGTGTTTGGTCTTCTAACAATGTCCTACAAAACAAATGAATTAGTAGTCTTAGAATGTTCAAATCTTGGTCAAAGTTGTGCAAAATCACTGTTAGAAGTCACAAAATGTCAGTATCTTCCAAAAAAATTAGATCAGAAAACTCAAAGTGCAAGATACTATAGAAACATGCAAAAATGAGGCAGAGATGCCTGTTTATAGGCAGAGACGCGTGTCTATTAGAGATGACTGTTTCTAGGTAGAGACGCTTGTGTACAGGCAAAGACGCCTATCTATTAGAGATGCCTATTTACAGGTAGAGATGCCTATGTACATGTAGACACACCTGTCTGCACAAAACCAAAAGTTAAACACCAATGTTTAAAAGTTTTATCCTCTCACTAAGTCTGAAATGCATAGAAAGGTTTCTAATGAAAAAAATACAATGATTTTTAACCTTAATATGTCAATAAAATTTACTTAATCAGCTTAGAAAATAACACAAAGGAAAACTCCCTCTTCTAGCAGAGACACCTGTGTGTATGCAGAGACACCTATCTGCACAAAAACAAAGATTTCATTAGCTTCATGTATTTTTCTTCATTTGCAGATACAGTTAGGTGTTTTACTAATGATCATTAGCCTTAATGTGATTTCTAAATAGAAGTTTTGTTGATTAAAACAAACTAAAATGAGAGAAAAACTCTTTCTGGCGGAGACACATGTTTACAGGAAGAGACACATGTTTACAGGCATAGAGGCCTCTATGCAGAGACGTCTGTTTCCAGGTGGAGATGTCTCTGGTCGTGTGGGGATGCCTATCTAGAAAATTCATGGGAAACCTTCACAAAATCAAGATAAATAGTTAGTAAATGGGATTGTGGGTCCGACCGGGTGTGCCAAAATGTATATGATGAAAATCCACCTGTTAAGAACAAGTTCAAACATGCAAACGTTAACAACAAAGAGAATAATCAATCTATTCTAACATGTCCATAAACTTGTAAAAACATTAATTTTCACCATAACCTCGGATGAGCATGAAACAAGTGCACCCAAAACTTGCTTGATTTAAACTCTTAGAGAGGTTGTGGGTGTGCTCTCCCAACACAAGTATGGATCCCACTATAAATGCAAGTATAATGAAGATTTGAGATGCTCAAGAAGAAGCTATAAAAGTAACTCTCAAACACTCAAATGCAAGAGGCCAAAGAAGCTCAAGGAGGAGCTATGAAAGCAATCCTCAAGCTCTATGGCATGCAAGTGATAAATATGAGTGAAGCTAAAAGCATGGAATGAAACTAAGTCTATAATGAAAATCTAACAACTACCAAATGGTTAGTAAAAACTCTAAGAACAATTCTAAGCATATACTAGCATAATAACTCTAATGCAAAAAGGAATGAATTTTTCTTGAGACAAGGGGTCCTATTTATAGGATTTTGGAGGGCTGGGGTGAGGTGGCATCTATGTGGAATCCACATAGGTGCCACCAAGGAGACACATAAGCCATGCAAAGTCCAAGACTTGCTCACACATGTGTGAGCAACTTGGGATGTGAAAGGTCAATGTGTACTTCAAGTACGTGTGTAAGTGTGTGTAAGAGATGTGTAAGTGAAAAGGTCCATTTTCACCATTTTAGAATGTGTAAGAAGTGTCATAAAAAATGTAAGAGGCCTCGTTTGTGCAATTTTTAAAAAGGTCATTTTTGGAAATTTTCTCACATGTGTGAGCAAATAATTAGGACTAATGGATGTAGGAATCCAAAAATTAGCCTAATTAACCTTAGTTAATTAGTGAGTAGGCTTATTAGATAGAAAGTGATGTGTGTAGGATAGCATCTAGGTTGGATTTAGGATTAAATTAAATAAAATTTAATTTAATCATGGTTTAGTAGAAATAAAGAATGTGAAGGAATTAAATAAATTAAAAATTTATTTAAAAGGGCAATATGGAAGAACATGTATTAAATTAAATTTAATACATTATAAAAGTAGTATTTAAATTTAATTCAAATACTATAATTAGTGAATTTATTTAATTAAATAAATAGATGAATTTAACAAATATAATTAATTAAAAATTTAACTATAATGTTATTTGGGGTCATTAATTAAATTAAATTTAATTAATGTTAAAAGGACAAATTTAGGTGTCTACAATATGTATAAAATTTGACTTTTTTTTTTACTTCTATTCCCGTGTTGGTCGGAATTACGACCACTCTTTAGGGTCGTAATTCCGACCAACACGGGAATAGAAGTAAAAAAAATCAAATTTTTCTTTTATAAACCGACCATGGAAAATCATTTTATAACTTGGTCGGAAATGTTCGTCTAAGAAGTGGGTCAAATGTACTAGTGAATATAAATAATTCTTCTATAAAAACTCTACCATCAACCTCTATAAACTATAACAACAACGTACCTATTGATATGAAAAAATCCAATCAAACCTTTCTATAAATGTAGCCTTGAAAACCACTCACAATACAAAACACTATTAAAACTAATTGAAGAAACTTATGAAGACTGATATACCTAATACCTTAGAACAATTACCTTCCTTATACAAAAATCTTCAAACCTTGATCAACATGATGTCTTTCAGGATGTTATCTTCATAATTACCACACAAAGAAATATCCCAATTTGACCTTGCTTTGTTTAGAAACCTTCTTCCCATAAAAAACATTTCTCAGAGTATTATTATTTTTGTTATATTTTGATTATTAATAGAAAACATACTTCTCTCTTACAGTTGGAGATATCTCATCATTCATTCATTTCTTCAATACTCACTCAATCTGCATGTTATTGTATAATTGATCTTTCATACTCTCATAAAAAAAAAATGGATTGGTAATGGGCTGAAGCCGATATCAACATGGAGCTCATGTAGACTTGAACCCAAGGCCTCCTAGATGAGAGGCTCGCAACTTACTGTTGTGATGTAAGGTGTTCCCTTCATACTCTCATCAATGTTATCTCATTCTTTTACCCTTATATATGTATGCAAATATTCTATGTATAAAAACCACAACACACAAGGCATGAATTCATACAAATCATTTCTACATCGCAATCCAAAAACTGTTAAGAAAAGTAGTTTTCAACTAACTTATATAAACACCAAAAACATTTGTCCAATATGGATACAACTTTATTCATTGATAATAATTTCCTGATGACAACACATCATAATCAATTGTCAATTGTTGTATCCAAGGTGGCTTTTCAACATGTTTATAAATATTTAAGTATTTCAATGTGGCTTTTCCAACACATCATTTTTTATTAATCAATATAGTCTTTTAACTCCATTTTGACACTTATAAAGAATTTCAAATATTCCAAAGCACAAGATCTTTGATGAAGCAAACCATTATAATATGAGATAATTCATATATTTGTCCATAATAGTTTAATCACGTATCCTTATAAAACCCTAATGACAAGAATACTTTGGGATTGAACAACTCATGACAATATAATAAAAATAAGCAACTTGTAACTTTCAAGGATAGGAGTACCTGAATAAATCCATATGTTACATGACTTGAGAATATATTAACAACCTAATTGTCAGCCTTACTTCTCACCTCTTCTCACCCTTCAACCCTTGAAGATACATTTCACATGCTACATGACATTGACATCATCATCATCAAACACCAAATCTAATTTGTCTTTTCATTTAAACTAGAAGAATCATGGATCTCTTTTATGAACACATGTACTTACAGCTTGAAGGTTCATGTCATTCATCTTGAAGGTTCCTATCATTCTTGTCTTGTTGATATACCTTCTTTGTGTCATCTCTATTAAGCATAATTTGCATCATTTGTGTTAAGCATATCCTTACTTCTCTATTGACATCAATGAAAAACCAATGCCAAGACTATCCTCTCACCAAGTAGTAAATTAATAGATAGGTTCTCATCAAATTTGTTGATGCATTCCATGAACTGGGCCATCCCAACCTCAATATAGATGTGTCACACTATGGTGTCTTCCTTGAACTTAGCGTGAGTACTAGGCTCTATTCACACTCGATCCCCACCCATGTTTTGAACAATCATTGTTAAAATAGTTATTGAGAGCACTACATTACAACCATATTTAACTAATATAGGGATGTTCAAAATTTTGGTGCATCAATATAAAATTTATAAAAGAGGAAGTATATTAAAAAATGCACTTTTCTCTCTTAAAATTATAATATCCCTCCTAAAATGCAACTTTCATAAAGATGATATATCAATGCAATTAAGATATATTGAATGCTTGATAAAGGGTAGATTCAATGGCATAGGATGATCTAAATATCATTAATGTGTAGATATGGATGTCACTATAGGAGTGTAGGGTGACAACCTTGTTTACTAAATGATATTTGTGGGTTCAAAAGTTTGTTAAGTATGTGTGGAGTGGTGTTGTGTCTCTTTGGTTATGGCTCCAAAGGAAAGTGCATGTGGTATAAGTAGGAAAGGGAAAATTATTCAAAGGGGAAATACATTATTGCAGAAGAGGAGACAAAAAGTGAAAGAGTGGGGTTTTTAGAGAGGAGGTAGTTGTGAGACTCATGTCTATGTTAAATGAGGAGATTGTTAAACTAGCTTAAGTTTTTGGATGGAGAAAATATGGATGTTAGTGAATGGGATGGATGAAGCTTTGAGGGTTTACATTTTTTCTAGTATGGACAAGTTGTTGTTGGATCCTAGCTATATATACATTCAATGTGGCTTAGACTTTAGCTTGTGTGTTGATTTTGTTGAGTTTGAAGGTTCTTATTGTTGATGGATGCAATTTTGACATTTTTAAATTGTTTTGGTGACGATGAGGTCCTAATAGTGGAGAATGAAAGGAAGGACGAAGTGCGTGTTGTATCGTTGAGAGGTGTTAAATCTTACAGTTTCAACATATAGAAAAAATACAATTCTAAGTCAAGAATAGTTAGAAGGCTTAAGTTGTTTGCATTAGTTCCATTTGTTTAGTTTTTGGTTTTAAATTAAACTCATTTGGTGGGATGTCATTTATCTTTGGAGTGGGAATTTAATTGGTGGAATATGATTCCACACATCCATTTAATATTTATTTGAGAAAATTATCTTTACGTTATTAATTTAAAATTTAAATAAGATAGATTAATTAATTGAATTCGTTATTGGATTATGAATTCAAATGTACATCCATTATATATCGAGGTGAAAAGTATTTCTCTACTTCATCAATGAATTATTTATTTTGATAGTTAAATTTAAGTTGAAGGGATTAAATGAAATAAATTCTTAGAAAGTTTATTATTAACAAAAGATTTTATTAATTATTAATTAATCGTGGAGTATTGGTTGAGGAAATTTTATGACAATTATTAAATTAAAAATTAATTACTTGAATACTAAGAAGGGCTTTATTAATTGTATAGACGTTTTATATTCTGATAGTTGAATTTTGTTAATTGGGAGTTTATGATTTAGTTGATTAATTACGCCCTTTAAAAAAAAATTGGTGTGTTTTGCCCATAGAATTTGGGCATAACAGAATGAAAGGAAGGACGAAGTGCGTGTTGTATCGTTGAGAGGTGCTAAATCTTACAATTTCAACATATAGAAAAAATACAATTCTAAGTCAAGGATAGTTAGAAGGCTTAAGTTGTTTGCATTAGTTCCAATTGTTTAGTTTTTAGTTTCTAACTAGTTAATAGATATCTAATATTAGAATATATAATATCTACTATATTTTACAAAATGTTAAAGATATGTGAAATCCTACAACTTGTCAAATCTCTAATATTGTCAATTTGTGGAAATTTTCCAATCCTAAACCAAATTAAAATATAAAAAACAAATAAGACATGTTGAGCCTCTTTTATAAAGTATTCAATAATTTCTATATAGAGGTTCAATAATTTCTATATAGAGGTAAACAAAAGTCAGATTTGATTGTTTTCGTCTCAAATTTTCATCATTTAATAATAATAGAATTGTCAAGTTTTATTTTAAGTAAATATTGAAGAGAATATTTGGCTTCTGTCACGTGGAAAGGAGGACCAGAATTTGTCGATAACAAACACCCAGAGTACGCTAATAGATTCTCTTCTTGGTTTAAAATAATTTTAAATAAACGGGTCCCATTTTTCCTGTTATTTAATAGTGGACTTGGATAGACTCAAAAGGGACATTATCAAAATGTCGGTCACAAAAGTCAAGATATAAAGCATAAATAGAAGGGAAGTCCCACCTAGATTCAAAAGCATACGTTAATACGTTAAGAAGCATACAAGAAGGTCATCATTGTGTCTTGGTCCTTTCCAAATACTATGAATGGTACATGATTGGATGTCATAATTTTGTCACAACTTGTTAGGGTTGTTAGCATGTGTTGGACAATCTGAAAAGTAATATTATAACTATTTTGGGTTGTCAAAGTGTGGACCTCTCGGAGCTGTACTTATGCTTACCACTAACCACAACTTTCTAGAACTCGATCTTGGAAAGGATTCAAAGAAAGTTTGTACTATGGAAAGGATATTTTTAAGTAGTGCAAGGAAGTTTCAGTATTTACAGATTCTCTTCAAGCTATTTTAGTTTACTTTCTTTCCCTATTTAAAATTACAAGTACTGTGGCCAAAAAATTTGAAAAAATAAAGAGGAACTTCTTATAGATAGGGATGGAGGAGAATAGAAGAATGATCTTGGTCAATCAGGGTACGATTTGATACCCTAATAAGTTTGGGGGACTAGGCATAAAAAGAATCAATCTCCTCAACAAAGCCCTCATGTCCAAAATGGGTTGTAATCTTTCTTTGCATAACACTAATTGGAGCAACATCACGAGTGTTAATATCTCAATTCTGGAAGGTTTTGTTGGGTGCTTTCCACTCTGGTTACACAAGTGGCTCTAAAATGTGGAATAATATCCTCAAATATATGGGGCTAATCTTGATGGGTCTCAAATGGTAGATCGAGAATAGACATCTTATATGCTTCTGGGAGGATAAATGGTTGTGAGAGAAAAAAATATAACCACCATACAAAATGTTGAAAATGGGAGTTTTTTGGCTTTTGTGGACCCTTCTCTACTTAATTTCTTTGGACTGAAGTTTAGGGGATAACATATATTTTTTTTAAATAATTTGGCGGGCCAAAATTCAAAATGGTCTCTTGATTAGACTAGATGGGATGAAGTCTATTAGTAGGGTGAGGTGGACTATGGAGAAGACGAGGACAATTAGCTTGAGGGATGATAGGATGAAGTGGATTGATTAATGGGGTCCTTATGCCAACTAGGGATAACTTTAAGGAACCCCCCCGCTCCCCTCCCGAAAAATATAAAATTGTGGCGAATCACATGTGTTTTGGGGGGGAAATTTTTAATAGTGATGGTGAATTATGTGTCAAAATATGGATATTTGGTGGCGAATTTTTTAATAGTGTAGATAATTTTTATAAAAAAATGGTGACAGTAATTTTTTTAAAATAAAATTATTAATATTGATGGAGAATTATGTTTCAAAATATGGATATTGGTTGGCAAATATTTTAATAACAGATAACAATTTTATAAAAATATGGCGAAACTATTTTCCAAATATGTGAATTAATTTATTTGTCATGGCGAATGGTTTTCAAAAATTTATAGTTGGTATGGCGATTGAATAATTGAAAATTTGAAGAATGACACGTGTGATGATTCCGGAGAGAGTTTTCAGTAAACGAGTTATCGCACCACATTCCCTCTGAAATGCACCTTCCATTGTTCATCTCTCTTAATCCAATGGTTGTGATTTGACGTTGAAGTTGCATCGGGTCCCACTCCCATCACTATCACGTCACAGACTCACACGACACACATCCGTTGGATTTAAAACTCTCGGCGGAATCATGACATGTGGTATGACACATGTCATAACACATGTCATGATTCTGCTGAGAGTTTTCTGTAAATATTATGAAGACCAATAATAGGCCCAAAATTCACCTTTGGCTGTTGATATGTTGTTATCGAACGGATGTGTGACACTATGAGTCTATGACCTCATTTTCTAAAACCAGAAAAGTAGAATTCTTTTGGCAAATTCGGTAATATTAGATAGAATTATTAATTAATGGTGATGAGTAGATGAGTCATGACATCAATTAAAATAATGTGAATTAATGGTTTCTTTGATGGTGCCTTTCAATTTTCACTGACAGATATGTGTGACATCATATAACTAATAACTATTTAGTACCTCAATAGATTAATGCCTTAAAGTTAAGGCTTGAATGAAAATGTCATATCATATAACGACATTGTTTTCTGACCATTCGATGATCTTAAATCAATGGTAAAGCTTCATTTCTCACCGCCATTTTGCAGCTAACGTACTTTGCTTATTGTTTCTGCAGAGTGGGCACAGGTTTTAAAGTTTTTTTATAATAAAGAATTGTTATGTCCACCTGCGTGGCGCAATCCTTTCGGCCTTCGTTATTCTCAAGATAGAAAATGTCTTATCATAAGTGTTGTTTCCAATTTCACCCAATGTTGTTTCCAATTTCACCCATTGTTGCATTAAATATGAAAGATTTGGAGATTTTTGGACAGTTACCATTTATCTTACGATTTAATTAGATCTTTAGGGGAATGATTTTCAATCGGGACTTATAAATAGATTAATCTATGCTCGTTAATTTACGATTGTGAAAGCATATTTGTGAGAATAGTCTGCAAGTGCTAGGTTCTCTGTGAAAGCATATTTGTGAGAATAGTCTGCGAATGGACACTCCAATTCATTTGAGATGCATTTCCTTGGAGGACCAGAAGGCCTTTTTGGGCCTGGTCACAGACCCAATACTAGCATCTGTTGCTACAGAGTTGGGAGCCTTCACCAAGGAGGCTATAAGGATGGTGCTCAGACGTGAATTTCTGGAGAGTGAAAATAGGTATAGAGTCACCACTGACATTTCATCTCGATTCTTGGCATCTCTGTTGGACCTGGGGGGAAATGGTGGATATTATCATACTTCTGAGGAAAGTTTTCAAAGAAGAGTACCTCGGCGACGATGTGCATGTTGTCGTATTTTCAGAAATTGGGGTTGGAATTCCTTGGGCAAATGATTTGCCTAAGATTCTACAACTAGGAGTAGTTGTTCCCAGGCAACCATTCCTACTGAATCTTGATGCTGAGCAGCTCAAGCGTCATCGAAAGTGGGCATAGATTGGGAGGGATTTCCTCTGGAAGTGGCACCTATTGGAGGAACCCGGTGTTAGGATAATAAGCAGAAAATGCAAATATTAACAAACAAGAGAGAACACAATAACACAAAATTTAACGTGGTTCACCCAATCCCTGGGCTACGTCCACCAACATCAACTCTAATATCTTTATTATTATCCAGCGATTACAATCTGAAACCTGCAACTCAATACCGCCACAGGAAACTACAATAATCCCTCATACATTCAATCTCAAACCCTAAGCCCTTTTTACAAGTATTTTTGACATAACAAAATTAGGGCAAAAATACTCCGACTAATAGAAAAATAGATGCCCCAGGACCCCGCAAGGGGCTCTGCCCCTTGACCCCGTGGATAAGTCTGATTAGGCTCCACATACATAACACCTGGAGACTTTCTGTGGCTAGAAGAATTCATCGACATTATCCTCTCTTCAGACTTCCACATAGAAGGAAGGGAGCCTCAGCCGGATAGTCTGTGATTCTACATCATCTCTACTCTCTAGTCTCTCTACTGTGTCTCCCTCTGATGGTAGTAGCTTACCAGGGTTTTTGAAATGATATAAATTGTAATAATTTTCACATATGCTAAAAAATATATTATGAAAATGTTTTAAGAATTTTGAAGTGCTACTGCTTTTGTTTTTTGTTTTGATTAATGTGAATAGATATGGTCTATGGGCATATTTGAATTGTAATGAAATTTTACCTTATATAATATAAAAAATTTGCATTGCACTTTTGTTTCATGTAATAATTAAATGTTTCCAAACTTTATCATTTCTGGTTCAAATTTCATGGATAAGCTATTCTAAGTGAATATAATTAATGATTAATATTCATTAGTGTGTGTTAAATTATTAATATTTTAAAATCGTGACAATCATTGGATTACGAGAGATGAATGGTTGAAGTTGTATTTCGGAAGAACTATGGGTTTCAAAAAGCTTTTCTGAAAACTCGCTTCAAAAATGTGACACATTGACGTGTAATTCATCGAAAAGATTAACTGTTACGCGTAGTATGATTTAGAAAGATTACGTTAGACGTATTTTAGAAAGATTACTTTACCATTATAGTATAATTATATACCATTACATTTAACAAAAGGTTTTTAACATTTTCTTTTTAAAAACCTATCGACTTGTAGCAGCTGAGCTAAAAAGAACTGTTGAACTATCACCGAAGATTTTACGACTATAATTTGTGAGAGCCTTAGCCGTTCTAACTTATATCTATCCTAATTTCAAAGTTTAATTTCGGATAAGTTTGACTTAATTTTGAAATTTTAATTCTTGCATGTACATTGTACAATTGGGGTTTTCTTAAATTGGGGTTTTCTTAATTAGTTAGTTATTATCTGTGATTTTGTTAGTATATATCTATGAATCTATATTTTTTCATTCTTCCGAAGAACAATGGGGAAATCAAAAACTCAAGCCCAAGGGCAAGCAGATAGGAAAACTTTAATAGACTGCAGAAAAATAGTAGAAATCCTCGGTTTCACTAATGAGTATCACAATGTTTATGATCATGTTATCGATGGTGAAAAGAGAGTTATAGCAATTAAACATTCATTGTGCAATAAGGCAACTGGGCCAAAGAGGTCTAATTTTATAAAATTTAACCCAACGGTAGGTGCAAAAACAAATAAAGTTGCTTCATGGGATGTTGGTTTGGGTCACATCCTATTACACGAAGTTTTCCCTTGCCCAGAAATTGTCTTGATTTGTGCAGAAAATTATGATGAAGAAAGAACAACAATTGTGAATAAAAAAAATTAGTAAGAAATTTTATCAATAACCCAGGAAGAATTTCATAGTTTGTTAGACCTAGGGTTTGACCGACAAAACTGTAATGTTCGTATTGACCTGGGATTACTGGCAGAGCAATATGAGGCAGTCTCTCCAAACACAAAAGATTCATTTATAAAGGGTCTAATAGTTCCAGAGGCAAAGGCTTCATTGGGTGAGAACGATAAGCCTCCTTATGATTTTAACATTTTGTGCCATGGGTTCAGGATACTTCATACTATATCCTCGCTAGCATTTTGCCTGGGACTGGAAAACAATAGGGAAGTGGGTGCCAGCATTCTTCAATTAATTTGGGATACCCATTGTGTCAATGAACCAGTAAGATATAATTTTGTTGGACACCCGGTTCAATCGATGCAAGAAGAATTAGCATTGATTAAAAGAGGCAATTCTAAGACATTTAGGTTCACAACCTACTTGTGCTATCTTCTGCTAGCCAAGCATGTGACAATATTAATGAGCAATGACAACAAGTTTGAAATTCAGAGGGGGACAGGTACTCCAATATATAACTGGACACCTCAGATAATAATTTATGATAACAAAATGAATTACAGTAATTTTGTAGACTTCTTTTTGGCACCATTGTACAAAAAAATAACAAGCACTCCAATGCCCAAATTGTCTACTTCATGTAGGGATTGCATCCAACTTGGAAGCACAATTCAATTGGCTGACTGGTACTTAATGGAATATTACACTATGCTAAGGTTTTACAGATCAGAATTGCAACCCCACAAACTTCCAATGCATGTGACAGACAGGGTGTTTGCAGTAGAATATGTAGTACAACTAGAGAGCAAATATAGACTCTTTGCTGGCCAATCGAAGAAGAGCATATTCCCTTCCTTACCTTTCTCAATTGGAGGGTTAACATTTGAGAGAAAGGCATTCAAAGTGGAAAAATTTTTTAAAGATATTTTTCAATTTGATTTAGAGTGGTACTGGAAGTTTGATCCACTCAACATCATTCAAACAATGCTTGTTGCTAATAAGAACTTTGCAAACTTATTTCAACATGAAAGTAAACCATTGCTAGAGAGGTTGAAAAAAAAGGATAGCTGGGATGACGTTACAAAAGAGATGGAGAAATTTTATGGTGAGGAAAAAATTTCAGTTCAACAGTTGTCATCACAAATTATGACAACAATAAACCAGGGCATTGTATAGCCTAGGATGTCCTACAATTTCTACAAAAAAGCTACTAATCCATCAAACATAAAAATACCAAAGAGAATAGCAGAAGCTTGTAAGGATAGAAAATGGACTAGAATGAAAATGGATGATTTTTGGAGTATGAGAAAGGATCTTGGTGAACCAAAGACCAGTGAAGATCTAGATGAAATAGACGAGGATATAGAGTTTAGAAAATTATGGAATTTGGAGCATCCTAACATGGCATACGACAGTGATGATGATGATCCAGACACTAAGGATGATAATCCACCAATTGCATTTACTCCAAGACAAAGTGGAACCAGCCAAGACCCGAAAAAGTATATAGCAAAGGGGAAAACATTGTGGAAAAAATGGGTTATAAAGGTGGTGGTTTGGGTCCCATAGGAGAAGGCATCTGGAATACAATTGAGATAGAAAAAATTGCTTATGATTATGGTGCAGGCATTGGGTTTGAATATACTAGTACTGCTACTGGGTCTGGTAGTGGCACTAGTGCTAGTGGGACTAGGCAACTTATACAACAATTTCCCTCTCTAAAGAGGCTAGTAGAATCTACACAGAATCCCATAAAAGAAGATAGTGTCAAGAAGCAAAAGCTTTCCACTTCCAGAACACCGACAATAATGTCATTCGATCCTAAAGAACTGTTTGCAGTTTCAGGTTCAGCAAAACCCTCTAGAAGTTTAAATCCTCAAAGAGCATTAGTTAGATCAACAGGCATTGCAAGCTTTGCCTCTGGTTCACCTTTCAAACATTAAAATCCTTTTGCAACACCAGATTTTCATTTCAAAGATTTCTATAATAAATTTGTAGAAAGAAGAACCAAGAATAAGGAAATAAAGAAGACATTGTAGACTAGTGCCCTTAATGCAGCTGTATAGGAACAACATGCATCCAACAGGGTTTTACCAACATATGACCCAAAAAGAGACATGATGGAGTTCATGGTTGTTATTCCACCAAATAAAGATGGAAACCCACCAGAGAGTCAAATAGATCCGTCTGAATTTCAAGTTAGCACTCTCCAAATGGATTTTTCCAAAGTTAAAAATGTGGACAAAATCAATGTGTCAAAGTCTACAAACCAAGTGGTCTATAGTGCACTGCTAAAGATGGAAAGAGAGAAAAGAAAGCTCAAGAGAAATATAGAAAAGTTACAGGCAGACATTAGAAATGAAAAAGCAAAGAGGAAAGCTTCAGAGAACAGTTTGAAAGAATTACAAAAAAAGATTAAAAAATTGACCTCTACATCAGCAGATACAGAGAAGGAACATGTGGAGGCAGTAGTGAAGGAATAAGAGTAGGCAGAGCAGAAGGCACTGAGGGGAAAATTGGCAGAAATTAGTAAAAAACTAGAGGAAGAAAGAGTCAGTTCAGAAAAGTTATTTAAAACTGTGGAGAGTAATGCTGCCTCCAACTGGGAATTGCAAAAGAAATTGGACTCTCAGGCAGATAAAGTCAATCATTGGGAACACAAAATAGTGGAAGAGAAAGAGAATTGTGAAAAAATGGTAGAAGAACTAAAGAAGGCCAATAATACAATTCAAAATTTAACAAATACTAGTAATTAATAATTTAGTGAAGATTACAAAAGAACACATTTGGGGTCAAATAGTGGGGATGTCTCATAGCTTGTGTGAGTGGTTTGAAATGCTTCAAAGTATGACAATATGTTATTGGAAGCTCCATAAGAACATTGAACAGAACATGGATGTTGTCAAGAAAGAAAAGGAAGAAAAAGATATTATGCAACAACTCTACAGTAAGAGTGATAGTTATCTATCAAACAAGGGAATTAGCACCTGCCTTGATGCCTTAGTAAAGGTATCAAGTATCGTTCGAAAATGTGAGAAGCTATGGGAAGCACAGGAATTGGATGACAAAGCTAAGAAGAAGATCACAAAGATGGAACAAAGGAAAGCGGATATGGAAAGTCTTGGTTTTCCTAAGGGATTTGATGCAAATAAGTTCATTGGAACTGAATATTACAAAAAAAGGTTGCAGGACAAAATAAATATTGATTTACACTTTCTTCCTACAGACATGTCTCATGATACATTCATGGATTTCATCAAACCAGTGAGAAAATTGAATGGAGTTTTAGAAGAAACTGTACTGTCAAGTCACACTTCCAAATATGAATTGCTAACAAAGTTGCAGGAGTGTGACTATACTATGAACCAAATTGTTCTGCCATTAGAGGATGTTTGGACTAGCCTACAAAGATTGCTCTGAATTTTGAACTACTGTAAATTGTAATATATTGCAAATGAATACAAAACAAATTGTGCTCTATCTAATTTTCATGTTTTCCAATTCAATGTATGTTGAGTTACTCTATTTTATTTAGTTATTCTTAGTTGAGTTACTCTATTATATGCTATTGGAATACAAAATTTCATTCAGAAATTTCAAATTCAAATATGAATGATCATTCATCATTGATGATACGATACCAACTTCACTCTACAGTAATAATACTCTTTGTTCTCAAATTTTAATGATGAAACATAATACATTCTTACTTTTCTAAAATGAACATTGAATGATAGGATATAGTAGTTAATAAGTTCAAAAAATACCTATTGATTGCTACTGCTAATTTAGCACAAATTTCCTAAATTTGCCAATTCATCTCTACGTCATCATCATCATCCAATTCTGGTATTCCAGTTTCTTCATTTTTCTCTTCATTTTCATTTGTGTCTTCTTCACACTAACCTCATCTTCTATGACTCCCATCACCACCTGTACTTGTCCCACTCGGAGTCAATGTCGGAGATTGGTTAATGGTGTTGCCCAACCCTCTTCTTTTGCATCTTTTCTTCCATATTTCCATTGCTTTTTGATAAGGAAAAGTATTGACATCATACCTAGATGTGCATACCCTCAAGCATGTTTCCAAATTCTTGTCTAGTTTTTTTCTTAGCTTTGATTTTAGGAACCCCAAAGCACTGAAAACTCTCTCATCCTCCACTGAACCCAATATCATGGTCTGACATAGATCAACAAGCTTGAAGAACTCTAAAATTTCTTCACACAACATTGTGCTCTATTTTAGTTATGTCCAAAGCCTTGTTGCCAAGCCCTCTTCATGTGGGTTATGCATTAATTGATATTGATGCCTCATAGTCTTTGCAAAATAGATAATATGTCATGCCTCATAGTCTTTGCAATATAGATAATATGTTTTTAATTGATAGTGAGCTCTCATGGCCTCCAAGAACCTAGTAGTCGGGTCATGATGGTGCGGGGATGGTTTGGTTGGACAAGTGACTATTTTATAATAAGGGGTCTACTATTTTTAAACTCATGAAGCATCAGAGACTTAGAATAGGGATAATGTTTCTTGCAAGTAATCTTTAGCTTCAACAAAGAAAGTGCAAAATATAGACCAAAGTTAGAGTATACATCTACCTATAGTCACATTATAAACTTCCAAACATCAACAATGCTAAAAATAAAGGACCAATAACCATACTAACACATACAGGACCATCGGCCAAAACATATATTAGTAGTGAGAGAAAAGGATTTCATTGAAACTACCAAAGGATTTGAGAAGAGAACAAAAGGAAGCATACAACATGAAAGATATTCATTAAATCTAGAATCAGAGACAACATAAAGTGTAGCACCAAGGGTAATCTTCCTTCATTAACTTGCAAGACCAGCATCACTAGTCAATACATCCATGACTCCAAGGGAGCATGAATCCACTAAAATTGATAGAACAACTAAACTAAGAGCAATAGTGCAATGATTTATATGGACAACAAATCATCAATCTTGCCAACCCTTGGAATGGCATCAGACTTCTTATTTATAGACAAGACTCGTTATCTACATCAGGATTTACAACTTATACAACCTACCTATCTACATTAAGTAAAATCTTCACATCGGGTACTACCTGCGCTGTCAGAATCACCACATTATATTACAATTATTGAAAAGGGAAGAATAGATAAAGGGACAAAGAAAGAAAGGAAATCCAGGGGTTCAATCATCGAGGAGATACCATCATGTGTACAGATGTGACTGTATACTCGAGGTGCCTCAAGCTACACACTCCATAAATACAATGGTGACTCCATGTATACAAGTACTCTCCCTATACATTAAGTATTAAATGTTGGATTGGTGCCTCAAGAGTTGGGATGACATTTGTAGTCTCTTACCTTTCTCCCATCATTATCAGGCCAAACTATACTTGCTTGATCTCTAATAGAGTACCTCTGACAAGATTTATGATGGCAGTCGATTGGCTTTGGTAAAACCATCAAAACGGATCACCATAAAAAAATATAAAGAATGAAGTTCAGAACTCAGAACTCCAGGAGCTTGCAATCAAAGAATAATGAATGAAGGAATATGGGTCCGCGGGGAGAGAAATCTTCGAGCCCAGAGAATTTATTGTTCCTAAAATTTCTTGAAGGATTCCAATATTTTGATTATGCCTTCCTCATCTACCTCCTTCAAACAATCCATGTGGTCTATAGCCTCATCAAGATAGTCTCATTCATCTTCTTCTTTAGTCTTCATCTCATATGCAACTTTGGCAGTGTCATGCGCCTTTAATACAAGTTGGGAAAGCCTTCTCATAATAGAACTATCAAAATCTCTTGACACCCAAAATTATGCTTCAGCTAGTTCATCAAATTTAACTAATAAAGATTCAATGAGAGTATATGTACCCAAGCTCATCGGGATTGCTGATGTAACCTCTCAAAAAAATGCAATATATTGGTCCATGGGACTTCGGACCACAGTAACATGAGTATCCAAGACCTTTACTAGTTGCTTGCTTGTCTTGATTCTGAAGGAAATTCTATGTGGTTATTTATGACTTGTGAACCCAGGGGAGGTTAAATAGGTGCATATCAGGGGAGTGGCTTGCAATAGGTGTTCGAGACCCAAAGTGGTCAACACCAGGGTAACCTGTCATAAGTTTGTTAATAAGTGATAGTATAGTAATTAAAATTTAGAGAGTTCATTAAAAAGATAATCAGTGATATTGCCTCACTCATGCCTTCAACACTTGTATAGGATAAGGAAGGGAATGGGATGATACATAGAGAGTAGGTATGATTAGAGTTCCTCATTTTCATGAGAGGGTATTCTAGTTCCACATGGTTCGTATTGAGGGTCCGGGGCTAGAGTGGCCAGTCTAGGGTAACTCAATGCTTGAGGGTCTGGGTCCAGTGTGACCAGTCCAGGGTAACTCAAGTAGATGGCCATGTGATAACACTCCCATAGTATGTAGCCTAAGTATATGATGTAAGAGCATCCTAGGGAAGTTTTCAATCTTGCATGTTGGAGTGTTTTGATTTATGTGTTTCTCAGTTACAATGTTGGCCGAGGGGCTCAGTCGAAGAGGTGTGGCTTGGTTGTAGTGTTGGACGAGGAGCTCAGTCACTGAAGGAATCAGTTTCTTCTTGTGCTTAGTTGAAATGTGCTTGGCTATGCCTAGCTTGTTCAGTTGTTTTGTTGATGCTCGTTAGTTTGGGTTTGTTGACTGGTGTTCTTATGGATTTGTCGAATCGACTTGATGCATTTAATTTGTGTAGCGTATGTTGCATTATACTAGGTAGATCTAGAGGTCGACATGGAGAATTATTTAATTATAAGGCTATTTGAGAGCCGAATGCTATTGCATTTAATATTTGTTTGTCTTTAGAAGCTGACTGGGTTTAGGATTTATTTCTTGCTTCTAGTCAACTTGTGGCTGAAGTAGTATAAAAGCATGGGTTTGGGTAGTTGTTGAGGCAGTGAAAAAGGAGCAGAGATTTAGGTTAGAAATTTGAAGCTGCAAATTTGTGAGAAGAGCTAGTGGCTGAGGCTTAGGAATGAGAAGATTTCCTGGTGGCCCACGAGCACAAGTTTAGATCTTGTTGGATGTTTCTACCAGATTGTTGTAGCTTGTTGTTATAGATCTGGGTATCTAGGGTTAGGATTTGAATTGGATCTTGAGGGATCTTGCAGAACTATTACTAGCTTTTTAATTGGTTGTAACCGGGAAGGCCTTACAGCCTGACACATTGCATGTAATCAGTTATTTTATGAATAAAGAGTTTAAGTTGTTATCAGATCTTATTTTGTTGTTGTGGTTTCATTGTATGATTGTTTAGCTGGGGGCTTGGACATATCCTTTGGGGATTCTCTTGGCATTACACTGCATCAGTATCCTCTGTAGTTTTCTGCATTTTCCTCTAGTGGTGTGTCTTTGGTATTATAGTATTACCTAGTGGTCTATTTTCTGGTATTTGGTGATTGGTATTTGATTTTTTGGTACGTGTTGACATTTTGATATTTACTATTTTCTTTATCATTAGTTGGTGGTACCCTTTTGAGATAGAAAGCCTTCAGGATATATTTCTTAGTGGTTTTATGGTGATTGAGTTTTTTTATCTGAGTTGGATTTGTTATTATCTCCTCAGCACGGTGGGAGTGGAGCTTTGGTTCCATGAGGTTGGGTGGTAGTGTTTCTTTTACCATTTGAGATTTTGACGTTCTTGTAACAGTGCTAGATGATGCTTGTTGTGGTTATCTTCTTCTTGTTCTTCATTGGAGGCTTGTCTGTATCTGTCTTATGGTGTTGTTTATTTGTATCTTGTATTAGTGCTTCAGAGGTGATTCCTTTTAGGTATTGTACTATACTTTATATTTGGTTATTGTGACATACCCTGCGACTTGTGCAAAGGATGTTGTTTCATTGTATTTATACCTTATGGTTTTGGGTGTACTTGTTATTCATTTGTACATGATATATTTGTAATTATTATTAATATAAAATATTTAACTAGTAATACGTAATTCTACGTCATGGGACCCTTGAGAATTGTTAATTGTAATTGAGTTGTACTTATGTACTTATTTGTATCTTATGTTGTATTACTTTCACATTGTTATCATTATTATTTGTAAGCACTTAAAAAAAATTATTTTGTAAACATAGCAACATGTTTTAGGTTGAAATCTCCCAGGTTCCTTGGTGAGGCATTTCACTACACAAACACATGTGCATGGGTTAATCACATTGTAAATGTTGCATGCAATGTGTCATTTTGTATGCATCTAATTAGTAATTTTCTATTGTAATATCTCTATTTCTTCTCTCTTTCATGGAAGGTTATTTTACTTGTAGGTAATCCTTGGCTCTTATAGAGTTCTCTGGATCAACTCTTACATTATCTTCACTTCCAACAATCTTTACACAAGTTTGGTTATGGAAAACTATTCTTTTAGAGCCTTTATATTTTCTCAATATCCTTACTCGCATTACAAACAAATGATCCTCAAATTCGGTTGGATGTTTCCCACATGGTATTTTTCTCTTGCACTAGCTATCCCCTCAAAATGTAGACCTAGAATTTTATCCTAATTTTTATCTCAAACTTTCCAACCTATCCACTATCATTCAAATTCATTTAGGAACTAATTATGACATAGAATGAACCCTGCCAAAACTTCATGCATGCCTCCAAATTATTGAAGAGCTACATCATTTTGTTAAGACTCTCCAAAATGTCAATAAATTTAGATGATTATAGATCAACTATATAACTATAACTTGTTACAAAAAAAAATTCTTGATAGATTTTGGTGGTTATGAACCTTGATTGGAATATCTATATCTATATAGCTTATGTGATAGTGAATTTATGATTTAGGAATTCGAAGAAAATATTCAATAGATTTTACATACCTATTATTTTTGAATTAAAAAGAAACATAACAAGGGTGTTGGTCCTTATAACGCAACATCTGAGTGGTTGTACAATTGGATTAACCAGTTAGGATACAAAATAACATAAATAATGGATTAACATTCATACTTGATACATAGCCACAATACATTGACCAATACGCAACCAAAAAGCACACAAACACATCTTATATAATAGAGGGAATCAAACACAAAGAAACCCTAGACCCCAAGCCTTGGGTTGTGCCTCATAGCTTTCAGCAATTTGTGACATCTCTTTTGAGGAATTTGAGTAATTATGTGTTCCCCTCTTTATCATCATCCTATGGATACCATTTAAGAAGGTACAAGTTTTTTGTGGCACTATGCATCACTCTAGTGCCAAAATTAGCCACTCCTCTCATTTATTATTCAATTTCAAGGATCTTCCCCATCAATAAATAAACTTTTTGTTGAGGGTGTGAACCTACTTAGTGAGGACCAAGCAACCCAAACATCCATTGAAGGTTGAAATGGCCTCATGTGTGTTATCATTATCCTCTGCATCTTTGAAGTTTTCAAAGATGTGGAAGAAACTTTTATCAATGCATATAACCTTGTCCTCATTTACAACCCATTTAACCTTCTTTCTCTACTATTGAGCAACATGTTTTGCGACCAAGTTTGTTGCAAAACCATTGTTCAATCACATTGACTTCTTCTCCTAGGTGCCCCCCTTTATCATCCCAAACCTTCCTCCACCTAGAGGAATCACTAATCAACTTCTACTTGTGATTCATAAGGGCCTTTTCCTTGCTCCTCCCCTTACTATTAGTAATCATTTTTCATTTTTTCCTTGCCTAACAGTTTGCTTGCATTCTCAGGAGTGTCATTTCCCTTTCTGAGTTTGTCCATACTAACATAACCCCTATCCATTTTTTGTATATTGTTCAAACCACTCCCTACCCTCTCAAAGTCATTATTGTTACTAGAAAGACTCTCTGTTTTAGGAAAGGTTTGGATGACAAAGGGACAATTTAAATTTTACCTAGTCAAGACACTGGCAGTCTTCATGATAGGTACCGGGTACTTTACATAAGGGTGTCACTTACTAAAAGTACACCCCTCTAAATTTTGTACCTTTAATAACACCTATTCATTCAAATCCCTATGGGTTATAATTTATTTAGAGTCTTTATTATACATTTATTACAATACTTTTTATTTTTCAATTATAAAGTTATATATTTTATTAATAAGAATATGAGTTTTTTTATTCATTTTTCTATTTTTTAAATAGAAAGGTTGCAAATTTTAGGGGGTATTGATAATTCCTCCATACATCACTTGTTTCATCACTTGAACATGATTTCTTTTCTACATTCTCTTATTTGGAGAGAGGTTTTTCCCATGTTTTTTTTTCTCCTTTACTCCATTTGTGATTGATTTTTAATATGAGTACCTGAAACGACCTCATTACCAGGACCCATCTTGCATCATCTTTTCATCCTTGAGTCTTTTGCCTTGGTTGTATTCCTCTTTAAGTTGCACTTAAGGGGGAATTACAATGTGAATAAGGTTATGTCCTAATTAAGTCCTAAGTGTCGACCTGTTGATATGTTAACTTAAGTCCTAGTTTTCTTTGTAGAAGTTAGTTGTTAATGGTGACATGCATCTCATTTACTTCTGGTGTCCTAGATTGTTAATATATTATTTAAGGTAGTTGTCTCATGTTATAAGATTAAGATACATGTTGACATTTTGTTTAATCCTATCCCTCGCCTTGTTTATATAAGCAAGGCTAATGTGTGATCTATAACATATCTAATAGATCATAATATCAAACACGCTCATATCTTGCATACTCTCTTGTGGAAGGTTTCTTTCCTTTTGTAGGAAATCTTGAATGTTGAGCTATTCTTTGCTTTGAAATAATACATTCCAAAAATTAGTAATCAAAATACTCGTGAACATTCATTTGGGGAATTATTAATAAGTTTATATCCATGATTACAGATGCAAACTAGAAATTCTCCTATTTTGGACATAATCGAGAGTGATCTTGGGCCTGAATTTGTTAGCCAAAATTGATACAAAAGTGGTGCATACAAGGAAATCAAGTGGACATGAATTAGACACAAAATAAACTATTAGACTAGTAGAAATAGTTAGTCAAATTTGGCTTGAAAAATTATGATTTTTAATTTAAAGAACAAAATTGCAATTTTCACAAAGCGAGAGAAGGTGCTAGAGCATGGTAAATAATAAGAGAGGGTCATATGAGATAACCTAGCACATTCATCAAAGTTGGAAAGCTTGAGAGAAGGTTTATTCACATTGCACGAGTTACATGTTGGACCATTGAACCATCATCAAATTGCCATATATATCTATGCAATTTTAGGCACTTGTGAGTACAAATTTGTGGTTGCAACACACAAACTCATTCATTAACAAGACAAAATTCCAACATAAAAATTCAATCAATTTATTAACAAAGGCACCATTTCTAGTATTTAATAATATATTTATATATTTTATATCATTCTTCAATTGAAAACTAAAATATTGCTTACCATTTAATTTAATTTTTAAAATTTATCATCTAATTTCTTACTTTTAATAATATTTATTTAATCCAAAATGTTAGCTCATGTAACTGTATTAATTCAATTAATCTAAATTTATGGAAAATAATTTTTTAGCTTCAAATCTATGGCTCCAACTTTTGTAATATTAATTATTTATTTCTATATTTAAATATTCAAACTTTGAAGATACTCAACTTATAATTTATTAGCTTTATGTAACAAGAAATTGACTTAACAAGCCAACACTCTTTTTCCACATTGTTTATCCCACATTTGGACTTTATCATTAATTGACTAAAATAATGTTTTTAATTAATAAATAAATATGGCCAAATATGCATGGAGAATGATTGATAGACGTTGCCGGTAAAGTACACTTCAATTTTCAACGGTTGAGGACGAGTGATATGAGTATCTTTAAATTCTTCGAATATCTGTCACACGGGTCAAAAGGGCATTATCCAAATCACAAAAAACAGAAAGAAGCTGTCCTTTAGAGGAGACATTTCAAGATTTGTTCAGACCACATAACGTAATACGTAACATCAAGAAAAATTATATCTTTTTTTGGGAAAAAACAACGTATCAATTAATCAGCAGTTTTTTATTGTATAATAATAATAATAAAGCTTCTTCAGATTCTTTTGTATTACACTGCATAGACTTCAAGTATTTTGTATCACTGCATTTGTTATGCATATCCTTCAGCGGTTGATCCTGCACAATACATGGGAAATTATTAATTTACTGAGATTCCAAAGTACCCAATAAACATAAGGCCATTGTTGCACAAAGAAAACTTTAAGGTCTATGGTTAATTAAAAAAAAAATAATAATAGAAGTTTGATAAAAGAGTTGGGTCTGATTTTAGGAATTTATCAAAATGTATTCAAGAGGAATTGTAATATTGCTATCAGAATTGGATTGTCTAATTTTTTAGTTAAACTCATTGACCGGTGTTTCATAAGTAGTTGTTGATAAGTATCCATCCTTCATAGCAATAAATGGTACACAAGGCACAACACTTTATGAGTTAAAGGAACTCTATTATGAATGGTACACAAAGCACAACACTTGCTGAAGGTTTCACAAATGATGTAGTAAGTTAAGTGGGCTTCACCTTAAAGGAAACTTTATGATTAAGCATGCTTGAGTTGTAGTATTGGGATCGGGAAGGCCCAGTGCTTCACCTCAGTGAGCATTACCTAGATGCAATGAGTGCTATGAGAGATAGGTTCATGTGAATTGATACCCATGAAACATGGATCCATAAGTTTGACTTAAAAACTACACAGTTGAATCCTTATAATAATATCATAATTTGACTTGCTATAGAAAATATCTCCTACTTATAAAATAAAAGATTTCATTATATTGAGAATGAATTACTGAAACAATCAGACAAATTCATAGGAATCATGATACCTTATTCATCTGATCATTAAGAACAAAAGAGAATTACACAGAAATATCATTAAAGCAAAAGTATCAGATGACATATGTGATCAACCAGATTTGTAATAGTGCCTTGTACACAAAAAGACTTTTGGTCCTATGAAATGGCCCTTGGCATCAGAAACTAAAAATAAGAGTGGGTATAACAATTGGGCCTGACTGTGAAGCTCATTAAACCATAACAGGGGACTTCATTAACCCTAAAACAATCAGAAATTCATAAGTGAAATCATCAAATAAAAATGACTGACTTCAGGGGAGTATCATTAAACAAAAGTATGAGATTGCACAAATCCACCATTAGAATCAGAATCAGCCAATCTATAAATGGCCCATACTGCACATTGTGTACATAAAGGATGTAAGATATATTGAGTCCACAGGCCCATCAAAAACTGAACATATTAGTATCATGTAATAATTAGGCCTGGCCTTGAAGCTCGCCATAAAACAGTCACTAAACCGAAACAGGGGACTCTGTAAAATAATCATTCAATCTAGACAGGAATTCTAAAATATCAGTAACAGGAGGATTCATAAAGTAATCTTTGAACACCCCAGCTCTGATCACAATGACCATTTAATAGGGCAAGATAGAAAATATAAGGGAATAACTAGCTTACCATTCATCATCAGCTCTTTTTCTTTGTAATTACAGTCTGAATGATACTGAATTTCATATCTTCCAGACGGTTTCCTGGATTACACATCAATAACAGAAGCAAAATAAGTTATATCATCATCTGGTCAGGAAACAACCAGGAAAAATTCAGGGTTATCTGATTCCCTATACCTGAAAACCCCCAAAATTATATTCATTAAAATAAAACCCCTTTTTAAAAAATCTTTTGAAGAATTCCAAGTTTCCTGCCTGATCCGTTATACAGAAAAGCTTCACAGTATCAAAACTTATGATCTTTTGAAAACTCATTTTGGTTTGCTAATCTAAAATATGGATTAAAAAAAATTACACAATTATATTTCAAAAAATAAAATCTACTATCAAAACTCATAATCTTTTGAAGACTCTGTTCTGGATTACACTTTGTAATTAAAAGTAGTGCATTTTAGATCATTAAATGTGATCTAAAATATTGACACAGTATTAAATTTGAAAATACTTACATCAGTTTCATGGGTTGTAAGAAAATCATGTCTGTCATCAAAATTCAAAACCCAATACCCAAAACCCAAATCTTTTTGAACATTCTTTTTGGGTCTACTTTGTAATTCAAAGTAGTGCATTTTAGATCATTAGATATGATCCAAAATACTGATGTAAAGCAATTACACAACTGAATTAAAAAAGACTTACATCAGTTTCATGGGTTGTAAGAAAATTATGACTACATTAAAACCCAAATCCCAAATCTTTTCAAGACTTGCTTTAGATCACACACAGTAACCTTATTGTGTGTTTCATTTCATAGATTGTAAGGAAATCATGTATACTATGAAACCCAAATCCCAAATTTTCTGAATCTTATTGAGTGTGTCATTTTCATGAGTTTTAAGGAGATCATATCTACCATTAAAACCCAAATCCCAAATCTCTTAAAAACATATTTTGGATCACACCCAGTAATCTTATTGAATGTGATCTAAACCAGAAATGAAAAACTTACACAATTAGAATTAAAAAACCCTTAAATTATCTTTACAAACAATCAAAACTCAAACCTTATTAAATCTTTTGAAAAACCCCAAAATTCTCACTGATTTCTAGAAAAACCCAAGATTTCTCACCGATTTCTAGAAAAAAAATCCAAAAATTATATCTATCAAAACGAAATCTCAAAACACTAGCAATCCCTGAAATTATTTATCTGATCAAAATCTCAAAACTCCCTGCAGACGAAGAGAAAAAGAGAAGCCCAAAAGAAGGGAACATAGAATCATGAATGAAATCTATTTACTTATGGCTGCCTCAGTTGTACTGGTATTGTGCAGGAATGTAGCCCATCTATTTTGGCCCAAAGTAACATCAGTAATCCCTGACATGCTGTTCTTCAATCTCTCAACCTTCTCTTTCGCCTCTGTAAAGTTGCCAATGCGACCAAGTTGGAAACGAGTTTCCTGCGAGTCTGACATTGCTCTAATGTAGTTGAAAACAGCAGTTTTCTTGGTAGTGCAAAAAATGCAAACCCAAATTTCGGCCTTAGGAAATCAGAGAAATGAGGGGAGATAAATAGGAAAAATGTAGGACGCCTCTGTTCACAAATTGTTTTGGAGGCCCCTCCCATAGGAGCTAATTAGTATACTTTTTTCTAGCGAGCTCCCTTCCATAGAACCTGTGGCTTATCTTAAAACAGAGGAAAAAAGGTTTAAGCAACCCTCCCACAATAAAAATAGAAGAACCCGTCAAAGGATTTTGGGTTTGTTAAAGAACATGATAAAATGTTCATTAAATGTGATCCCAAACACCAAAAGACTTGTGATAGGCTCAGAAGGATAAAGTAAACAGCTGGGAATTGTTTATTATTAAGCTTTTGCAGTGGGCCAAGCAGTCCACGGTGCACCGGCCATTAGAAGGGTTGGAGTCTTGGAGAGTTGGTTGATAAAATCAACATAATGCTAGCTGTGAATGTTTTTGATATTTTATGTATTTGATATTAAAAGTAGGATGCTTTCCACGTAATTTACTTGGCAGCTCAAGATAAGATAAGCCCATGTTGCGACAGTTGACGTTGTGACAGTCAATTTGGTGGCTTACTTTCTAAGTAATTTTCGTCAAACATTGAAATTTAAGTGCTCTTTTCAAGAGTCTGTTTCTTTAATGTGATGTATAGGTAACAGTATAAGGATTGCTTGCATTTTGTTAGATTTTAGGGTGACTATTTTTTATTTATTGAGAATCGTATATAAATAGCTTCTCTTCAGTTTAGAGTTAAGGCTATCTCTTTTTAAAGACGTTTTCTCTCTGGGCATGCGCTCAGCCAGATTTGACTATTATATTTATTTATTTAAATATTTAAGTTTCGTTTGATTCTCACATTTTTTATTTGTGGAAATTTTTTTTTTAATATTTTTGTTTATTTTCATTGAGGTAAATAAATACATACTTAAATAAGCTTTGATTCATTCTATAAAATTTTAATAACTATTATGATAAAGATTTTCAGAATTTTACTCTCTAGTAATGAATGTTGTTGGACCTATGGCTATTTTTATTGTCTATCTTGCTTCTATCTATGTAAGGATGGGGTCTCATGGAAGGGGCTCCCTAAAATCAATTTAAGGAAGTTGGTTGGCCCGTGCATTGTATTATTTAGCATGTTAAGTAATTAAATGTAAAATAATATAAAAATGAAAGGGTAAAAATTGAAAAACTTGAGATGATTGACAAGTGAGAAGAAAAAACCCTAAGCTCATGGGGCAATTTCTTGCCCCGACCTTTTCAATTCACTTGAATTTGTGATCCTAAAAAGTAGGGTTTTTTTACTTTTCCCGAAAAGATTATAATTAATCTTGTAGCGTTTTTGTTTTCCATGGACCTCTTAATCCTTAAAAATAGAACTTGAAGCCCCACTATGGAACCTCACCATAAGTGGAAAGTATGATGTACAAGATGGAAGATAAGCTACTCTACTAGTTTAGTAGTTGTCCCAATGCTTGGCTAGTTGATTTGTCCATTCTTCCAATGCCTAAGTTCTTGAAAAAGTTTCGTTTGAGTGAGTTTTAAAATAGAAAGTGATTGGGTAATGTCCCTAGTGTACATTGAAAAACGTTAATGCAAATGAGAGGTGGAGAGTGAAGTAGTTAGTGTTCCCATCTATCTTGATAAACTCTCATATCTCTATTGTACAACCAGAACATGTTTTCCCAATCATCATGAGAAAGGGGAGAGCACTTGAAAGTAACGTGAGAAAAAAAAAACTTGTGAATACCTATTTGTTGAAGAGGAGACATATATTATATACTTCAATCATTTAGAAAATGTCAATCCCTTGTACTATAACAATTTCTAATATAAATGAAAACACATCTTACCCACCTTGGAAAGATTTATTTAAAAAAATCTATTGAAAGATAATGTAAAGTACAACTTAAGCTATGTTAACTTAATTACACTGCATTAATTGAGCTGGGTTATGAAAACAAGGAAAATTGGTAGTAACAAGCAAAACTAAACTGATGAAATATTGGAATAATAAGAGAAGAAGAAAACCTCCATGTGACATGGACTCAAAGAAACTTGTGGCTAGGACAAAATGAAAGGTTGGGGTTACTTAGAATCTTGTCTTCAAGACAAGCCCCTAGTTTGGTCTTTCAACCTCCATGGGTCGCTAATGGAATGGGGAAAAATTGGATAGTGTATATTTAGCCTTCATGTGTCCAAGACTAAGAACAACAATGAAAACGTAAAAAAAATATGTAAGAATTAATCCTTGGTCAATTAGGAGAAACACTCTACTATTTATAGAAGAACAAGGGAGGTGATGACTCTAATAGGACCAAAGGAAACACTGATAAATGATAAAGAAGAAAGGAGGAAAAAACATAGTAAAGTGATATTTACAATGACAATTGAGGATGCCAAAATGGTCAAGGATGAAGGATTCAAAATTGATTATGTCATGCTAGTTTTTAGAGCAAAAGTGTACAATGTTCCAAGATGAAGGAAATAATAATGTTATACAAAAGTATTAATAGCTATGCAATAAGTGTCTATAGAATTAAAAACAAAGGAACTCCAAGTCATACAAATTACCAATGATTCATGTCTTATAGTTGTAACTAAGTGAACATAAAACAACAATGATATGCCTAGAAAGCAGTTCAAAAATATTCTCATAAGCATTAAATTGGTTTGATAAATAGCAACCCACCTCACCCAAACACAATTTCCTTCCTATAGTTATTTTCATCTTTGCCTCAACCTACTACGATATGCTTTTTTACATGATTCAATTTTCTTTTATTTATTGAACTATTTCACATGATTTTGCTCATTTGATACAATAAAATACAACCTCACTATTTAAAATTATAATAATATCAAAAGTCAAAATGAATTAAACTTTACAATTAAAGTGAAAAGACAATAAAAATTAGATGAAAAAATTGATATATGATAATTTTTTTCAAAAAGAATCAAAACAAGTTAGATAAAAGTTTATTTAGAATAATTGAAGGAAAAATTAAATATAAATTATTACTATTGTTTGATTTTTTAAATTTAAAATAATGATTGGATAAAAATATCTCATAAAATTGCATCCAATTTATATATAAATATATACTTACTTATCAAGAATATATGTATTATAATGATAAAAAAATTATTCTTTATTTTTGTTCAATAAATATGGAAAAAAAAATCCTATCTTTTTCCCTCAACCCAAAACTTAACTTTTGACACCACCAAAATAAATAATCTATAAGTTAACTTTCAATTTTTTTGATTGTTTACTAAGTTTTTTTTCCATGTGTTTCCATTCTATTAAAAAAATGTGTTTTCCATTCTATAAATAAAATATGTTTCTATTGTATAAAAAAAATGTGTTTCCATTCTATAAATAAAATATGTTTCCATTCTATAAAAAAAAGTGCGTTTCCATCCTATAAAAAAAGGTATGTTTCCATTATATAAATAAAATATGTTTCCACTCTATAAAAGACAACCTGCTGGGGGAGTCGCGGGCCCACATCATCACTTTTGTATCCACAATTCTTAATTAATTAATTGATGTTCATGCACCTATCAATAAGGCAAATTCCACGCTGAAAATATCTATTCAACAAAGATTTCAATAAATTGAGATCCAAATGTCATCTTTTTAAATCAAAGGCTAAAACAAAATTGTATATAGTGGATTGCAGCCGCATAAATTAGTGTGTATATTCAAGGCACCACATACATTGAAGAAAGTATACAAATACAATTGAATAAAATAAAGCATAATAAATAATAAGTATACAAATACAATTGAATAAAGCATAAGAAATAATAAGTATACAAATACAATTGACCAAAGCATAACAAATAATAAGTATTGGTTGTTTCTAGAAACGAGTAGTTATACATATTATGCATTTCTATAAATAATTCAAGAGGAAGAAGTAATAATTGCCATAGGTTCTGCCTATAATTTCTTACTCTCTTTTTTTCTTATTGGTTGCCCTTATTTTTGCTCGGGGTTTACTATTTTTTCACTTCAAAATATAAAAATCACGATGTTCTTTCACATTGAGATAATGTTCTATTGTTTCATCATTTTTTTTAGAAAGATAGATAGATGTAGCTATCTCAAAAGCAACTGGTTTATGAAGAATGGTGTATGTATAGTAGACTTTTGAAATATTAATATTTAATAACATAATTTTTTTAATGTGTTTTATGGAAAATATTTATATTAAATGAAAATTTCTTTTTTAATATTTATATTAACTAAATAATTAAATGAAAATTTTATATATTAAATTTTTATCTTATTTAATTTAAATGTAAAATTATATATTAACTTAATAATGAATTGAAAATATCTATGAATGGGCTTGGATATGTTAAACCATTATCTCTGGTTGGGGATTCGTTTGTGTGGTTAAAATCTATAGAGGGATGGTGGAAAACAAATTTTTATGGAGCTTCAAAGGGGAACCTTAGATCATTTGGGGAAGGATTAATTATCTGTGATTGTGAATGCAACACCATAGGTTGTGGCGGGAAAAGCTTTGTAAATGGAAACAACAATGTGGTTGAAGTTGAGGCAATGCTAGTGGTAGTTAAAGTTGCAAGGAGTTTAGGGATCAAAAAGTTGCACCTGGAAGGAGATTAAAAAATTATCATTAATGTTGTTATCAAAGGTTCTATACAAGCCTGACATTTACAACATTATGTAGATTTAATTAATGATGAATTAGCTCTTTTGGAAGATTTTTTAACTTTATTCTTGTCCTTTTTTCCTTTGAAGGAAACTGGGTTTTTTGGGTGTTTCGATGATGGAGACTTCATTTATGCTCTAGGCAGCAAAGGAGCAAAATCCCTTCTACGGGCCTCTATCAAAACAAAGGCTTAATGCCATGTTAAGGTTTCAGGATCTGAGATTGGTAGATAGTGTGTTTATGCTACTAGGTAACATGTTCAACTCAATAAAAAATCACCATAGAAAAAATACAAACATTTATTCAATGAGAATGGCGTGGGGGCTTCAACTTGGTGAGTCGGTTAAGTTGGTGTGAAAGGTAATGCTTACAATTGTGCCAGTTAAATTTTTAGGAGATTTGGATCCTCAGCTGGCTAGAGCGGTTCCAAGTTTAGGGATGAATTTTATGGACGAGCCGACACACATTGAAATGGTGGAGGGCACAAAATACACTCTGTTTGTGTGGAGATTTGAAGTGAAGAAACAATGTTGTAGATTTAAGGAGGCTAGGATGGGGTGGACAAATCTTATGTACACTCTACAGATTTGACAATTGGACAATGAGATTTCAAAGCTGAAGCAAATTGACCAAACAGTCGAAATGGAATTACCTCGTAAAAAATGGTTGCCAAAAAGAGGACGTAGAAATGGAGGGGATGATGATGGAGCTGAGTAGAGGTGGGCTTTGGTATAGATTGAGCATCTGCTTATGGGCAATGGGTGCTACTTTTTCCTCTCCGTGTTTTGATTCTTGACACTTTTGTTTTAAGTTTCTCTGTCATGCAAATGTAATTGAAAGTGTAATGGATGTTTTTGGACTGGGTAGGTGTGTGTCCTTGCAGTTTTTTTGTTGAGAACAAAGTGTAGTGTTTGGTTCGATGTTGGTTGCTAGGATAGGTTAGGGTTTCTTTTTTTGTGCTACCAAATTCAAATTGTAATTGAATATAATGGCTCTTAGTGAGTAGGATTTGATGTTTGTTGGTAGGGGTGGATGAAGGGAACTTTATGAACTTTTTAATTATTATGTACTTATGCTTTACTTTATTAATAAAATAAAAACCCATTATTGAGAAAAAAATAATGTATTGAAAATGTAAAATTTTATATTTTGCATTTCATATTAGTAAATGTATATATAATGTTTACTATTAGAGACATAATAAAATTGTGTAAATGATAATAATGACGATGAACGACATAAATACATGGTTAAAACACTTAGTTATTTGAATACATTAATAATATATTGCTAAATCAAATTATGCTAAGTTACAAGGATTTAAAAAATTTGCAGATAATTGAGACATTGTTGGGAGCATAAATTATAGAAACTTACTTTAGGTATAGAGTTAATGTAGACATTTCATCAGTAGTGATGGTGTGGGCTTTGCCATTGGGAACTTGAGAGGAGACTATGTGGATTACGAGATCAATTGTTAAACCTAAATGGATGAGGGGAATGGTTCAGATGCTTTCATATACTGAACCAAGGGTTGGTTTCTTGGTAGCTAAAGAAGGATGATGATTTATCATAGACTCAAGGGAGTCCTATCAACCATTTTTGGTTTGGGGTATGATATTGAGGAAAGAGCTAAGAATAAATGAGGTTCGAGATGCTTGGTGAATGTTAAAGGACTATGTTAGAGAGAAAGAGCTGGAGGAGGCTGCGAGGGTTTAGAAATGGACAGTGGCTAAGAGGACTATGAGGAAGACGATGGGTTCTTGATCCAATCTAAAGCTTGGTGGGAAGAAAAAGATAAAGGGAGGGATGATTGTCTTGAAAGGCTCAACTGTGGTGGCATAAATCAAGAAAGGCAAGAGGCTGAGGGCCCGTGGATTAGGGGATGGTGGATTTGTGTAAGCTGCAGATATTGAGTTTGGTATATGTGATGGCTATGAACAATTATGAATATGTCTTTATAAAATCCTTTAAGTATTAGCTAGTTTGAATTCGTCCAAATTTTGGATGTTGGACATTTTGAAATATGTAATGGCTTTTAATAGATTGTCATATATATAGGGGTAGATATTGATGTAGATGTCTTAGAATGACTGTGCTATACATGGAAGATAGATGTAGCTATCTCAAAAGCAACTGGTTTATGAAGAACAATGTATGTATAGCAGACTTTTGAAATATTAATAAAATAACATAATTTTTTAATATGTATTTTAAAGAAAATATTTATATTAACTCAATAATTAAATAAAAACTTCCTTTTTAATATTTATTTAAATGAAAATGTTTATATTAACTGAATAATTAAATGAAATGTTTTTATATTAAATTTTCATCTTATTTAATTTAAATGTAAACCTATATATTAACTTAATAATGAATTAAAAATGTAAAATTTCATATTTTACATTTGATATTAGTAAATGTATATGTAATGTTTACTATTAGAGATATAATCAAATTGTCTAAATGATAATAATAATGATGAACACCACAAGTACATGGTTAAATCACTTAGTTATTTGAATACATTAATAATATATTGCTAACTCATATTATGTTGAATTTATTTTATGGACATATATGATTGAAAATTTTTCTCTCAAGACTTTGCATTCTCAGAGGTTGTTCTGTGGCAACATTTCCCATAGGCAATTGAAGGGATCTTCTGTTACAAGGATTTAAAATTTTTGTAGATAATTGAGAATTTGTTGGGAGCGAATTTTTTTGAAATTGACTTTAGGTACAAGGTTAATGTAGATATTTTTTCCATAGTGATGGTGTGGGCTTTTCAATTGGGAACTTGAGAGGAGATTATGTGGATTATGAGAGCAATTGTTAAACTTGAGTGGATGAGGGGAATGGTTCAGATGCTTTCATATGCAAAATCAGGGCTTTGGTTTCTTGGTAGCTAAAGAAGGATTCAATGTTGGCAATCTGAGTGGGGGTTAAAAAAATTGGCTTCTAGTGTTGATGTCACTACTATAGGTCAGGTGTAGATTCCCTCTGGAACTACTCACGGTGGAAGCACGGGGGAGGTGGAAGCTCATACTAATGTAAATCCAAAGGATGGTAAAACTGGGGAAGTAACAGGGAAAACTAACCCAAAACTACAGAGTGGGGCATGGAAAAATGCTCTGGGGGGTCAACCCACTAGCTTGGAGGAATTCATACAACCTAATATGTCACATGGTGAAAATGGCCTAAAAATAAACCTCCCAGATACGATCATGGATAATATTGCCTCCTCTCTACATTTGTGTTTGGTTGGGAGGTTCTTGGCCTTTAGACCCATGATTGATATGGTGAGATGTCGGGTAAGTTCGAGGAGGAAACTTAAAAGGAGAGTTACTATCTTTTCCATGCCAGGGGGATTATTCCTATTTAAGTTCACTGCAAATGAGGGCTTCATTTTTTTCATCTCCAGTTCATGGAGCTATGGGAAGCACAATCTCATCCTCTCTAAATGGAAGCTAGGCTTTGACGTCCCCAACGTCGAACTCAATCAACTGGCCCAAGTCTAGGTTTGTTTTCCTAGGCTACCATGGAGTTTTGGAATGACAGAGAGTTAAGATGGATTGACAACTCCTTCAGTCACTATGTTACAACTGATAATGTCACACTCCAAAGATCTAGATTAGTCTTTGTCTAGCACTCTCATAAATAATGGTGTGATTAGTCTTTGTTTTCTTATGTTGAAACCCTTATGAAGGATTTGAATCCTTGAATCCACAAGTATGGATACTCCAAATGAATGTAGAATTGTATGTAGGATGTCTCAAATCAATTGCATTAGATATTCAACACCAATCTTGAATGGATCTTGGAATAGGAAGAAGCTCTAATGGAAATGGATGGAGAAATATTCAACAAGAGGGCTCCATAGAGATTGAATCCTTCAATGGCTACCAATGGATCTCCTTGATGAATTGGATCTTGAATACTTGAATGCTTGAGGATGAATGAATGCTTGAATGATTTCCTTCTCCTTCTTGCTTTCTTTCTTGATTTCTTGATTTCTCTTGCTTGAGATGGATATGATAGATGACAAAAGATTCTTGATTGTGGATGTGAAAATGAGAGAGGAAGGCATCCTTTTATACAAATCTTGGGCACAAAATTCTAGAGAAGCTGACATAGGAGAATTAAATTTTCATTTAAACCTTAACCCCTAGAAATGGACCTAGATTAAATATAATTTAAGAGTTTATCATTTTGAAATCCAAAATAGCTGACCCGAAAGTGGGAAATAAAACTTTTTGAAACTCGACATCCGTAAACTTTCAGAACTTGAAATCTGGACCCATGGTCAGGGTTGAGGTCAAATCTGACCTAGGTCAGGGTCAAGGTCAACCTTGACCCAGAAGGTCAACCTTGACCCTGAGGTCAAGAATCTCAATTCTCAGGATCAGGTGCCAGAAACATGCTAGAAATAGGTGGAAAGAGAAGTAGAATAGGGGGAAAAAGCTAGATCCCAGTCAAAGACCCATTCAAGGCATTTGACATGACCCCAGACCACTTACTCAGAGGGCTAAACCGGTCCTAAATGGAAGTGCTTCCATTTTTTGATGATACATTTAGCCCCCATTTTAGCAAGAGTATGGACTCGATGAAAACTCTTGGTAAAGTAGATCACAACAACAAAGATAATCTTATTGAAATCAAAGGGACAAAGGAATCCTCAAGCCCCGAGGGACTGAAGTCTTTGTCAACTCCAAGATTACAATAAGAGAGAGATCTCTAGAAAAGAGAGAGAAGAGGGTGTGATTATCTCACCCAATGAGAATGTATGTCCCATTGTGAACCACACAAGGAAACAATGCAACTGGAAAGATGGAATTGAACCACCTAGTGAATGTGGCTACTCACTAATCAACCCATCAAGGATTCACCCTTAGGAATATTCTATTCCAAAAGAGAAAAGCTAAAAACAAAAGAGATCCAGTCTTAAGGACACCTCCAACCTTAAGAGATCAAAATTTTAAAAATTTGAAATTGGAGGGATCAAGAGATCCTATAAGATAAAAATTCATGCTTTAAGGATTAGTCACTAATCCATAAAGGGAGAAACGTGCCTTGAAAAATATATGTATTGAAAGTGCGTGTGTGAAACAAGTGAGCAGAGTGTATTCCCCCAAGTTAAAGTCATTGCTAACACTTTAACGGGAGCAATAGCTTGAATAGAAACATAAATAACTCCATTGATTACGTTTCCACTACGAGATGCCCCCAAGTGAAGACAAATCAAGGGAAATACCACATAAACATATAGAGAATACAAAAGGGATTTACTTGCCATAGGGTCAGTATGATCATAAGATAATATATATATGATATTATTGCAAATGAATTGACATCATTCCCTAGAGAAAGTAGAACTACAATCATAATGGAGGAAAGAACACATAAGAGTTACGAAGAAGAGTCTTTTCGGACCACAACATGGAGACCAAAAAGAATTAGTACTACCAAGTCACAAATCCAAGCGAACTACACAAGGAAACATTTATGAACAATATCACATGTACAACATAACATGAAAACAACATATAGAAGAGTAAAGATACATATAGAGGAATAGTACAATAGGTTTGATTCCTTTATCACCTTGCACCAACAAAGTAACAAGGGTCATATAAAAGAATCTAACAAAAATTTAGCAAATACATTATGGGAGAAGCACAGTACAACAGACAAACACACAAAAAGCTACCATGAAGGACAAGCCAATCAAGTGCATTGCCTACTCTCCCCATCTCATTCTATATCATTTCGGGAAGGTGGGAAACTTGCAAGAGGGACTATATCCAATAGAGTAGGAATGATATCCATTTCCAAACAAGGATCCTCTTGAGAATCATAATGTTCGATACTAGGTGTAATTATCAATTGTGATGAAATCATATTTGGTAAATCAATATCAATGTCAATAGTTTCATATTCATCATTAGTATCATTAGTATCACCAAGAGTATCTTCTTCATCCAGATTAATCAAAATAGGATCTAAGATACGAATAGAATCATCATAATCATGCATCTTAACATCATTATTAGTATGAACTTTTTCTAACACATCATGCATAGGCTGTTCAAAAGAAGGTAAAGAACTTTGAATAACAGAGGCATGGGCCTTATCTTGAGCTTGACGCTTCTTATGACGTTCATCAGCAGATCAGTTACATTTTCTTGTTTGAAATATGTTGAGAACTAGGAGGGACAATAATTGGTTCCTTCACAGATTCTATAGGAGTATTAGTAGAGTTTTCAGTAGACTAAAAAGCAACACTAGGAGCTTGATTAACAGAACTAGAAGCCATGGATAAAGGAGGTATGGAAGGCATAGGAAAAAGACCATGATTAAGATCCATCTGTGGCATTCTTAACTCAAGAATATTGCAAGGCTTATAGGCTTGATATGATTGAAAAATATTATCAGGTCGAGAAGGACATGAATTAGGTAATGAAGGCCAAAAGAAGTCAAGTGCAGCACAATCCCTAGGCCTAGAAGGTTGATATAAACTATGATTATTCATCTTCACTTCTTCATCATGAATGAATTTAAGACACTTATGGATAGGAGAAGCAACGACATGCATGGAATTCAACCAAGGCAAACCAAACTTAACTTGAAACTGATCAGAAGTAGGAACAATAATAAAGATACTATCCACAACTTTACCACAAAGTTCAATAGGTAAGTTAATAGAACCAAATGATGGATAAAGAAAACTATTACAACTTTAAATCCACACATCTGATGTATCATAAGAATCACGTTGTAAGTTTTTCATAAAAATATTTTCTTCAGTAATAACATTGACTAAGGATGTAGGATCAACAAGACAATCATGTGTAGGTATCTTAGAAATCCTAGCATTTATATAAAGGGAACCATCATGAGCTTTATAGTCTTAGAATCATCAAAGGTAATCAAGAGTTCCGAAGGTCTTTTATTCTTAGGTTGTTTTCGAGGTTTTAGTTTAGGTTTAGGTTGAGTTTGAACTTGAAGTTGAGGTTGAGATTGAAGCTAGGGTGGAGATGTAGATCGAGACAAAACAACATGCTCCACATGGTTAACAATGTGATTAAGATCATCCATCTTTGAATCATAAATAATATCCATAGAAGATGGCTGAACAATGGTATTAGTATCATGTGTAGGCAAAGGATTCGTATAGATTTGGAGATTTTGATTGGGAGGAGAGATAGATTTTTTCCCACTACCATCAAAATTATCAACATATAAGGCATTAGAATCAATTAAGTCTTGAACCTTATGCTTTAAAGAATAACGTTTCTCAGTATCATGGCCATTCTGACGATGGTATTGACAAAAAGCTTTGGAATCAAAGGATTTAGATGCCACCATAGCAGGTAAAAGAGGTCGAATAGGAGGTAAAGTAATCATATTAGTAGTCAACAATTTATTAATAATAGAATGCAAAGCTTTAGAAAGAGGAGTAAACGTATGATTCAGATAGAAAGTAGTAGATGAAAAAGTAGCATTATTGGATGTAACAACAACTTGATCAGCAACTGCATTTGCTTGTTTATTTATCTTGACATAGTTTTTAGGTTTTTGAAACTTGTTTGGATTAGGAGCAGCATCACTCTTATCAACTAGGACAGGAGCCATTGGAGTTTTGCTCTCAAATTGACTCACTTGTAATTGATAATGATGAAGTGCTGCACAAAGTTGTTGAAAAGAGGTAAATTCAATAAGAAAAATCTTATCTCTAATATCCTTTTGTAAATTTGAAATAAACATACCTTGAATATCAATATCAGGAACAGGATAAGAAATCTGAGCATACAAATGCTTAAATCTACCAATAAATTTAGTCAATTTTTCTTTAGTATACTGTTTACAATGCATCAAATCAGTTAAGGACACTTGCGGACCAATGTTATTTTGAAATTGTTAAATAAACGCATTGGCAAGTTTTGGAAAAGAGTTAATAGAATAAGGAGGCAAGGAAAAATACCATTGCAAGGCCTTATCATGAAAAGTTCTAGCAAACAACTTGGCTAAAATGCTATGGTCATGAGCATAGTCACTACGAAGGATTTGAAATATTTTAACATGAGTAACAGGGTTTCCCTTACCATTGTATTTCTCAAGATGAGATATATTAGCTTGTTGAGGAACAAGAGCACAAATAATGTCTAGGGATAAAGGACTTTCCATGTCACATGTAGGAATGGTAAACTTGGATTGAGTTAAAGACGCAAGTTGTTGTTGTAAAGAGGACACAGTGTGAGCCAAACTAATGACTATTGAATCATTAGATGAAATAGGAGGTATAGACACACTAGAAACACTAGGTAAAGTGTATGAAGCGGTAGGAATGGAAGACACAACTGGAGGAACACTTGGAACCACATCTAGAAGAGGATTGGAATAAGTAAAAGGAACATTATGATAAGAAGGTTTTGAAGTAGGGAGGGACACAAGAGGAACACTCATAGGAAGAGAGGGAACCGACGTAGTCACCAAAGGAGGAGTATAAGTAGGAATGCTAGGTAAATGAACAGAAGAAGGTTCCACACTAGTAATAGGAGAAGTGAATCATAAATCTTGAGCTTCTTGAGCTAAAGGTTTAACATTTAAATCCACAAGATGAGTAAAACCACACAAGAGATTAACACCTTGATCACTATCATGAAGGACTTTCTTCTTAAGAGTGTCTATAGCTTGAATAAAATCTTGATTATAGTTCTCTTGAGTAAGCCAATTTACCATTTTATCAAGTTTAATTGAAAGTTTTTGGACTTGTTTAGGAGGAACTCTTAAAGCATCATTCTCATTATGAGATGAGTGAGAAGAGTAATTCTCCATAGTAGGATTAGAATCATGAATAATCAAATTGTCATCTGGAATCCTAAGAAAAGGAGAGGAAGACTCAGGATCAAAGGCACCCATAAGTCTACGACTTCATCTAACCAGAATATTATAAGTAGGAATAGAGGTAGTAAAGCTCATATACCAATGCAAATGCAAAACGAACTAAACTAGGCAAACACAAAGCATAAACTAATTTTTTTTGTATTTTTACTTTATATGAAATGTAAATGCAAGATCTAACACCATAAAAGAAAGAGTTGTCTATCGCCGGTTCACCAAAATGTAATAGATAAAAGAGTGTGTGCCAAAATGTAAGATATGAAATATGGTGTCTGTGGGTAGGTATGTGGGAAAAGTAAGATCTTCTTCTTAACCCAAAATTCCCAAAGGAAAGATCCAAATTGATCAACCAAAAGAAAATGGTTAATGCACAAATGAATCAATCGATGAAGAATATGAAGAAAGGAGAAAACCCTATATTCTGTTATAAAAAGGAAATAAAAAAATCTTAATTGAATTGAAGATGAGTACTAACCTCAACATATGATAGATCTAGAAAATACTATTTTCTGGTGTCTATACTCAGTTTCGGGAAATTCTGTAACCAGATCTGGCCTGGAAACATAGAAACAAAGAAAACCCAGAAACCTTTTGCTATTTTGAGAAAGGTCAACCTTGACCCAAAATAGGGGTAAGATCTTACCCCGGGGCACAATCTTACCCCTAAAAGCTGACCTTGACCTGCATTGTTCCAACGAAAATTATGTTCACGGATCTCGGAAGTTCACCAAAAAGGTACTCAGATCTGATCTACGATTCATTGTCCCACACTTTTACCTGCAAGAAAAAGGGTTTTGTTGTTTGGATGAGGGGTTTGCCTTGGTCAAACCCTAGTTTGGAATCAACCTTGAAATGTAATTGAAATTGCAGCAAATAAACAAAGTAAATGGAATAATTCACCTAAGACTTATGTTGAAACCCTTGTGGAGGATTCAAATCCTTGAATCCACAAGTATGGATGCTCCAAATGAATGTAGAATTGTATGTAGGATGTCTCAAATCAATTGGATTAGATCTTCAACACCAATCTTGAATGGATCTTGGAATAAAAAGAAGCTTGAATGGAAATGGATGGAGAAATCTTCAATAAGAGGGCTCCATAGAGATTGAATCCTTCAATGGCTACCAATGGATCTCCTTGATGAATTGGATCTTGAATACTTGAATGCTTGAGGATGAATGAATGCTTGAATTCTTTCCTTCTCCTTCTTTCTTTCTTTCTTGATTGCTTGATTTCGCTTGCTTGAGATGGATATGATAGATGGCAAAAGATGCTTGATCATGGATGTGAAAATGAGAGAGGAAGGCTTCCTTTTATACAAGTCTAGGGCACAAACTTCTAAAAAGGCTGACATAGGAGAATTAAATTCCCATTTAAACCTTAACCCCTAGAAATGGACCTAGATTAAACATAATTTAAGAGTTTACCATTTCAAAATCTGAAATAGCCAACCCGGAAGCGGGAGATAAAACTTTCTGAAGCCCGACATCTGGAAACTTTAGGAACTTGAAATCTAGACCCAGGATCAGGGTCAAGGTCAACTCTCACCTAGGTCAGGGTCAAGGTCAACTGTGACCTAGGTCAAGGTTGAGGTTGACCTTGACCCAGAAGGTCGACCTTGATCCTGAGGTCAAGAGTCTCAATTCTTAGAATTAGTTGCTAGAAACAGACTTAAAATAGGTGGAAAGAGAAGCAGAATAGGGGGAAAAATCTAGATCCCAGTCAAAGACCTATTCAAGGCATTTGACATGACCCCAGACCACTTAATCAGAGGGCTAAACTGGTCCTAAATGGAAGTGCTTCCATTTTTTGACGATACACTCCTAACACTAGGAGTGGATGAATCCAAGTATGGGAGACTATTTCATCCTTCATCTCCGAAAATGAGGAAGCTCTTTTTATGGTTGCTGGTGACTTTAACTCTCCTCTATACCCTTCAGAGAAGTTGGGCGGGTTGCTTGACTATAATGAGAGCATGAACGATCTTCCTGAGTTCATCAGTAAAAATTATCTCATCGAATTTGAAATCCAAGGTAACTCCTTTACCTATTCCAATAATAGGAAGGGACAACATTTGATTCAAGTCAGGTTAGATAGATTCCTAGTGTCAACTGGCTAGGATCTAGGTTGTAATTCCACCATCACTTCCCTTCTTAGAACAGTCTCAGACCATGCCTCCATTCTCCTATGCTAGGAGGAAAAACCTATTTATAGGCCCCTCCCCTTTCGTTATGATATTATGTGGTAGTCTCACCCTGAATTCAAAGGCTGCATCCAAAGGTGGCAGAGCATCCCTGTAAGGGGAACACCTATGTTTAGGATTTCAAAAAAATCAGAGAATATAAGGAGGGAGGTCAAAGAATGGAATAAATCTTCATTCAGTGACATCTTCAAACAAAAGAAAGAAATTGAGGCAAAACTGGACCAATTACAAAAAGTCAGGATCACTCTTATAGTACCACTAAGGAGGAGGAAAATTGGAGGAAAAACTGGAAGGATAACTTATCCAATTAGGAAATTTATTGGAAGCAAACATCCAGGATTCAATAGCTTATTGAGGGGGAAAAGTGTTAGTATTATTAGGTCCAAGATTACTGAGAGGGGGGGGATGAAATAGTAATCTAACAATTAAAATTCTTCATAAACCATTCAACAACTTGCATCAATTATCATACATTGTGCATGAATAAACAAACCATTAAAGATAAACATCCACAACCATGCAACACAATAACACCAATATTTTTTTCTCATGGAAACCCAACTGGGAAAAACAACATGTGGGGCTGGCCCCCATAAGTGATTCTGCACTCTTTTGAAGTATGTCTAATTAAGAGCTTATCCCTATTAAAATGTTACAAATTCCTGGTTAAGAGAAAGACCCTGTTAGGAGCCACCTAGTTAAGGGATTTACCTGTAGCTCTGTTAGGAGATTTACCCTATTAGTTGTAACCATGTTAAGGGATTTCAAACTCGAGTTAGAGAGTCACCTGATTAAAGGATTTACAAATCAAACCTGTTAGAGTCTACCCATTTAAGGGATTCTCTTGTAGAAACTGTTAGGAATCAACAAGTACAATAATATGAGAAAATAACACTCCTTCGTTAGTACAGATCCAGTTTAAGCTCAATCTTTTCTTTACATGTAGAACATCCAAACCCTACAATCAAACATCTACATTCACGATCTTTCTCTCCCACATTGATTCATAATACATCAAAAATATATAAACATGTTTTCACTAACTAGGTTGACCATGAACTAATTACATTTAAATTTTATCATTACAATTCATTCCCATAATCTTTGAACCCTAAAACATGTTACCAATTATCAATTACAATTTTAAGTTCACGTCAGCCTCCAAATCCATCGCATAATCGATTTGACAAAGAAAAACCACATCACACTCTCCAATGATCTTGCACAACTCCAATAAATGTGATCATCACAATCATGAAAATGTCAAATCATCATTCCTCATTGATCTTCCATGTCACTACAATCCTTACAAAACATAACCACTTATCACAACATAGTGCAACGTCACCGGTTAAGGATTTGACTGATTGTTCTAATAACTTCTTTTCCTTTTCACTGAGTGATCTTCTATCCATTGAAACTTTATCTTCCGATCACCAAACATGATGCAGTCATAAAAAAAACCCCATAACATAGTCAATATAACATAACCTAAATCACAACACCTAAGTCCAAACCTATTTGACACAATCATCAAATCATTCCTCCTTGGCTTCATCATGTTCTTCCTATTAACTTGTGAACCTTCAATCAACCATAAGTCACAACATACATATGCTAAACCTATGTAGTCATAGATATAGTACCTAGAAACATCATTGCGGATTATATTATGATCGCACACTCCATCTCTGACCACAACTCTAGATCCAACCTCTTGAACATACATATGCATAACAGGCTCACTATCATCCAATAAAACACTAAGTTAACATCAATGAAAACATCATAACTGATCAACCTATCATCAGATCTGCATCAAACACATACCATAACATTCTCAACTTAGCTCTACATCAGTTATGCCAACAATCTCCCCCTTTGGCATTGATGGAAACACCACACAATACCAAGCAAACAAATACTCCCTCTTAGTTGATAAATACTTGTAGTTTTTTGTTCACGTTCTTATCCTCCTTACTAATTCTTATTTCCTTTAATAAGTATTATCCCCCCTTTTATTACTTTTTCTTCTCCCTCTTTATTGAGTCTCCCCCCCCCTTTGACAACAATTCAAAAGGGGCAACATGCCTTAGTCTTCATCTGTTGCAGCTACCTTCATCTCTTTATGACTGTTCCCCCTAAGGAGTAGTCCCCTGAACATCAATCCATAGTGAAAGATATGAAAATAACTCCATTGGATTAATGCATCAACAACATCTTAGTTCTGCTCAGGTAGGGGCACAACCCCTAGTTGACTTCTAAGGTACTCAAAAGTATCCTTAGGTAGTGGCTTTTTAAATATATCTTCTATCTAATCATTTGTTGGTACATATTCCAACTTCACCTCCTTCTCCTACACTTACTCTCTTAGAAGGTGATACCTAATTGCAATGGTCTTAGGCTTGGAATGTATTATAGGATTCTTAGAAATATTTAGTGCACTTGTATTGTCACAAAAAATAGTTATCAATTTAATCACCTTTTCTCTGATACCTTCAAGAATTTGCTTCATCCATGCAATTTGTGTATAGTTTATAGCCACTACTACATACTCTACTTCTTTTGTAGATTGTGAGATACAATTCTACTTCTTTCTTGTCCAAGGTACATGCCTTTTACCTAGAAAGAATGCACCACCACCTATGCTCTTTCTATCATCAACATTTCCTGCCCAATCTGCATCAGTAAACACACTCAAAGAGAAATCACCTTCATGAGCATACCACAGACCATAGTCAACTATCCCTTTCAAATACCTGAATATCCTTTTGACTGCAACCATATGAGATTCTTTGGGATTTTCTTGAAATATTCCCACTATTCCAATAGCTTCAACAATATTTGGTCTACTATGAAAAAATACTACAACTTACTGATCATTGATATATAAAAGGTAGCATCCACTATATCAGATTTGTCATCCTTAAACAATTTACATCCTATTACCATGGGGGTTCTACCTAGTTTGGAGCCATCCATACCAAAATTCTTGAGTAAATCTTTCACATATTTGGATTGACAGATATATATACCATTCTTTAGTTGTGAAACCTGCAATCCAATAAATAATTTGATCTCCCCAATCATTGACATTTCAAACTCCTTCATTTCTTCAACAAATGTCAAACTCATCTCATTATATCATCAACAAAAACTTTAGCTTTAAACAACTTACCTCCAACTTTTAGGTACGCATTACTATCATCACTTTTTCTATTTCAACCAATCTGAATAAGATAGGAATGTAACCTTTCATACCATGCCCTTGGTGCTCTTTTTAGTTCATATAGTGCCTTTTATAGCTTGCATACCTAGAAATGTTGTGAATTAGTTTTGGAATTCTCTTATAGAAATAAGGTTAATGTTGTGAAAATTAATTTTTTTAGAAATTATCCATACCTTGTCCACATAGGTGTCAATAACTCCTTAATCTCTAATTTATACCTCCAAAGCGTTTCTTCGTTGTATCTTAGCTAGTATCTTATTCTATTTTATCTCTATTTCTCTTCTTCTCTACTCAACGAGTTCTTGAATCTTGACTTTTTTGTGTTTTGATGGCCAAGTACATTACATCAAGTGTGTATTTTCAACAATGAAAATGTGCCATTTTACAATAGAAAATAAGATTTTAGACAGAAGAGAAGAAAATCTTATTTTGTAGTTTTGAAACAATATTTTTGATAAAACGATTATCACCTGCACTTACATATATATATATATATATATATATATATATATATATATATATATATATATATATATATATATATATATATATATATATATATATATATATATATATATATTTCTCATCAAAATTAAAATCACAAAGAATAGAGTCCCTGTAGAATTTCAAGAAATGTAACTTTTTCAAAAAGAAATCTTGATTTGTGTCTAGAAATAATTTTTTTTTTATGAAATCTCATAAAAGAATTATAAAAAATAAAAAAAAATCTAAAAAATCCAAAATTTGGAATGTAGGTTCCTTAGTTTCCTCACATTTGATCAATTAGTTGATTTAGTGAAGATGAAATTCTTGGATATATTCATCATAATGATGTTTCTTCATGAAGCAAGCCATACAATTGCTTGCAAACATATTTGTGGCCATGTACACTTTATTAGCCTTGATTTATTGCTTGCAAACTTATTTGTGGCCATGCACACTTTATTAGTCTTGATTTATTGCTTGCAAACTTATTTGTGGCCATGAAATCTTTATTAGCCTTAATTTTTTAACTATTGAACAAATCTATCCTCTATTTTTAACAAAATACAAGGACTATAGCTCTATCAGAGCTCTTGTTATACAATATAGAATTATATCAATCTATTTGTACACATTTCTTCTATAAATTCATTTTTAATCTTATCAATTATAATTGGTAACATAAAATATTTTTATAGAAGATGGTAGGATGGTTTTGGGACACACTTGGAATTTGAGAGGGTACACTAATAACCAAGTAGAAGGAATGGCTCTGCTTTGGGGAATTAAACTTGCCTTATCTGTGGGAATTAAAAATTTGGAATTTAAAATTACATTATTAAAGCTATGAAAAGAGAAATTAAATCAAGTTGGTCAACAAAGAGAATAATAATGGATATCAAGGGGCTACTCCCGAGGATGGAAGAATTAGTTATTAAACACTCCTCTAGGGAAGGGAATGGAATTGAAGATGCAATGGTCATGTTAGGTCTTGACATTGATTGTCTAAAGTGCTCACATGAAATCGATAATATTCCTCCTCACATAGAGAACATGGTAAAAGAGGAAGGCAAAATAAAAAATTAATATTTATGGAACTTACAATGTTTTTACCTACGAGGATTAGACATGAGATGTTGTAATAATAAAGTGACCTGCGAATTTGAATGACATTATATGACCCACCTATCGGGTGAACCCACAATAATGGGTTACAATTTTTTGGAGGAAGGAATTTGTCCTGAAAAGCACAATTGATGAAAATTACCCATTATACTTTTGATAGAAAGTAGCCTATACTTTCGATCACAACTAATGAACTTCTGATCAAAAGTACATAAAATCTATACTTTTGATCGAAAGTACTTACTTTCGATCGAAAGTAAGCAAGTACTTTCGATTGAAAGTTACAAAGCAAAAATTTGGTGGGGTTTTTAACCCCACCGAAACTATCACTTTCACAATTTCGGCGGGGTTGAAACTTGTGGAGCTTCTGATTGTCGACCATCATTTTCTAAGGCATTTTCATTTTTAGTTTACCTTATTTATTATTTTTAATATATATATTTAGTATATATACATGTATACATGCATATACATATGTATATATACATGTATACATGCATATACATATGTATATATGAATGTGTATATATATATATATATATATATATATATATATGCATGTATATGTGTGTATATGCATGTATATGTGTGTATATATACATGTATATGTGTATATATGCATGTATATATGTATATATATACATGTATATATGTGTATATATACATGTATATATGTGTACATATATACATCTATATATGTGTATATATATGTATATATGTGTATATATATGTATATATGTGTATAGATATGTGTGTGTGTGTGTGTACATATATACATGTATATATGTGTATATACATGTATACATGTATATATGTGTATATACATGTATATATGTGTATATACATGTATACATGTATATATGTGTATATACATGTATACATGTATATATATATATATATATGTATGTATACATGTGTATATATATGTATATATATATATATATATACATGTATATATATACACACATATATATGTATATATACACATATACATGTATATGTACATATATATGTGTGGACATATACATGTATATGTATATATATGTATGTGTATATACATGTATATGCACACACACACACACACACACACACACACACATATATATATATGTATGTATGTATGTATGTATACATGTCATATATATATGTATGTGTATGTACATATACATGTATACATGTCATATGTATGTATGTGTATATGTGACATGTATACATGTATACATGTCACATATACAAATACATACATATGATATGTATACATGTATATGTACATACACATACACATATATGACATGTATACATGTATATGTACATACACATACATATATATGACATGTATACATGTCATATATATATGTATGTGTTTGTACATATACATGTATACATGTCATATATATATGTATGTGTTTGTACATATACATGTATACATGTCATATATATATATGTATGTGTGTGTGTGTGTACATATGTGCATGTGTATAGATGTATATGCATGTATATATATATATATGCACATGTATCTATATATATGTGTGTGTACATATGTGCATGTATATAGATGTATATGCATGTATATATATGCACACATGATGTATACATATATACATGTATGTATATATATGTATGCATATATATGTGCATGTATACACACATGCACACATATGCACATGTATATATACATACAATGTATACATATTGACATATATATGTGTACATACATATTATATATATACATACACATGTATGTATATATATATGTGTACATGTATGTATGTGCACATGTATATATGCATGTGTGTGTACATATATGTAGTGCATGTTTATTTCATGATCAACTAATTTGTTACATGTACACACACACACACACATAAATATATATATGCATGCATGTATATATGCATGTGCACACATGTAATATATATATATTTATGTGTACATACATATATGCACATGTATATATGTATGTGTGTGTGTACATATGTATAGTGCACGTTTATTTACATTTAAATGTAATTTATGTAATTGATTTTACTTTGAAATAATGTAGCAAAATGTGTACTTTAATTTTATTTTTAATTAAATTAAGAAAACATATATGTAGACTTCATTTGACAGTAAATAAATTTTTTTAGGTATACATATATAGATCTATCAGACATATTATTACACATCACATGGCAGATGCACTGATTCCCCCTAAGGAACTATTTGCACGTACTAATAGAGAAATTGAACAGTTGAAAGATTCCATAAATAATTTGACTATCTCTAGTGTCTATAAGAGCTCATGTCAATCCATGCATACTAGCTTGATTAGTATTAGAGATGGCATTCATGGTACCACTCCCAATGCCCCAAATGTCATAGAGGCCATACTTCAGAGGAAGAGACAAGAGGTTGGCTCTGGTCTTTCTCTTAAGGAGGTACAAGATTTAGTGCCTAAGGAGACTCTGAAAAGGGAATCTTTCCCATCTTATGCGGACTTACAGTATGTGAAGGGATATTAGGTTACTAGGTGTCAGGATCCTACTATATCAACATTGATATACCCACAATTTCTAGCTTTCCATGGTCGTTATCCAAATAAGGACCAGATTCCATTGTACTTTGCACAACAAATTTTTGTTGAGGTTCATTTAGGGAGGGCTGTTAATTACACTAGTTTTCCAACACATCTAAGACAAGGGAGTGTAAGACTTGCTGACATAGATTCCTTTCATCAAGTTGATTGCTAGAGGCCAGTACACAGGGCCATTGTTGGTTAGAGGGCACATGTTATAGCTCCTTCATTGGGTCCTATTGCAGATGATGTCATTCGTAGCAACCAGCATTGAGGTGTGATTGATAGCGTGGGGGACATTGCAGTAGCTATTGTATCCATATCTAGTGATCAAGTTGGCTAGTAATTGATGTCTCAAAGACACTCAAGATTGTTAGGTAGAGCATCCTCTAGCAAGACCCCACATGATATGTATAGTGCAGTGGACATCCCTTCACTTTCTAGCCTAGAGGGACTTATAGGATAGATGACACAGGTCACATTGACTAGTTTGGTTGAGGATCTAGTGGATACATATGAATTTATAGTAGCAGAGCATGATAGCCCCATATCAAATGTTAAATCTTATGTGGGTGGTGTTAGATACGCTCAGCCACATCCTTATCATCACCTAGACTATGGCCATAGTGGCAATGCTCGTGAGGATCCACCTACTGACCACTCTACTATTGCAGAGGGAGAGGTACAACATACAAACCCTTTAGTCAATGCAGGGCACCAGTTCTCTGATGTTTGGCTTGACAATGTTGACTTTGGCATGACCACTACGGGTTACCTAGATTTGTTTACACATGATGATATGAATTCCACGCCATCTCATTTTGTTAGTCCATTGCATTCATCATTAGAGAGACGTGTGTTGACTACTCTTGTTGCAGATCCAACATTTAGCTTGGACCAGATGCAAAAAATTCTCAATATCTTGGTTGGTAGGATCGAAGCTAGTGAGTTTGAGTATTATCAAGTGCCACCATCTACATAGGTATAAATCAGATTATATATTTAATGTTACAATTTAAGTTATTTATTTGCAATATTTCATCTAGCATGTAAATTTTTATTTTTATTTTTGTTTTCAAAATTTCAATACATGATATATATACATGTATATATATATATGATATATTTTTTCTCTATCGGGATATGCCTCTTGTTACTCCTTTGAGGACTGATCATGTACGTCGTCGGGACTCACTCGATGATGACATTAGTAGTGGACAAGTGAGTTTTTAATTTATTGATGTGTGTACATGTACTATATGTTTACACACTTTATAACATGTTTTCTTGTAATATTTTATCAAACTTAAAAATATGTGTACATTTATATCTCTTTCTATGTAGGGATCTACACATCCTTCACAACATGATAGTCACTCTGGGTCTAACCACTTAGTGAGGAGTTTCCATGATGAGTCCTAGGCACTTTCATATTTGATCCAGATATATTACATGTACATTTGATGTTATATTTCATTTCTAGACTCTAGTCGATTGGCATATGTATTGTACACTTTGATATTATTTGATTTGTAGGCCCTTTTGATAGAATGTTTGACACATGATTGGTCCATATGTTTCATGTTTATAGTACTTGATCTATGATTGATGTTTCATGCATGTTATATAATTTCACTCTATATGTGCATGTGTCATGAAATTACATACTTTCAATATATGTATTTTTAATTTATATACATGTTTTATTCTACATGAACATGATTTTTATATAAGTTTTTAATCTATGTGTATATATAAATGTAAATTCAATACTTTCAATAGATTACATGTGTTTAATTTATACATGTACATGTTTGATTATATGAATTTTATGTTATATATATATATATATATATATATATATATATATATATATATATATATCTCTCTCTCTCTCTCTCTCTCTCTCTCTGTGTGTGTGTGTGTGTGTGTGTGTGTGTGTGTACATACAAGTTCAATCTATGTTTTTTATATATACATGTTTGATTCTATGAATGATGTTTGATTACATGTTTATGAACTATGAATGATGTAAATGACATGTGATATATAATTGAGACCTATGTTTGATCATCTTACTTATATTTGTACATTCGATAATATGTGTACTTTTAATTTAATGTTGATGTACTTTATATTTTATATTTAAAACACATGTCCTAATGTAATCAACTATAAAAATTAAGTATCCTAATTAAATACATTTCAACATGCAAATTCAATACACATTCATATTCCAACTAGAGTACTTGTATCCACATGACCTAATTAATCAACTAGATAAAAATGAAGTATTGCAACATGCATTCAATACACATTCATATTCAAGTAGATAAGTAATAAATCATATCCTTATGACATTTTTTATATATATTATAATTTTTTGAAAATTGCTTCATTCACTATGGGCATCGGTAGGAAAGAATAGAGCTAAGAAAACCTCCGGACTCGCCCGTGAAAAATTTAGTACAAATCATATTTCATGCATGATTTAGTCCACATCAAGTGGTTCATCTTGCTCTCAAATAACATTTAATATTCTCTCATGGTCATCAGTATCAAGTCTCCACTTATGAATGCCATGTCCTGTCACAGGATGAAGAGATAGGACAGTGGCAATTACAGGATGGCTATACTGATAAACTGATGAAGGGTGCTCCCCTTAATACCACAAACACATAATGAAAAAAAAGAAATAACAACAATATGCAAGAACAGAAATGGCTTCTTATTATCTCCACAAATGTGGAATTACAAACTTTTAGAATTACAATATGCAAAGCCAAATGGGCATTCCCTTACAATATTCTGTGGGACAAAGCCTTGAATCAATACCCAGATCTACTACCCAGAACTGTCCCGAACTGCCTAAGACAACACTACAACCTTCCTTATATAGGTAATTTTCCACCGCCTAGGAAGGTTCCAGAATTTTTAGCCAACAAGGCTGACCACACTTAGAATTATTTTATTTTTAATTTTATTACATCAAAGTCGGCTCAAAATAACTTTTGAAACCCAAACAAAATTTTTGAAGGAAAATCATTTTCCGCCATTTCAGGTGACCCAACTTCCGGAGACCATAAGTCATCACCTGTTGACCTGATTGACTATTACAACCCCATTTTGGAAAGGGCACGAGGAGCTCTACAACACCTAAATCAAGCAAGCTTCATTCAACCAAAAATTTGACCTCACATGGGGTCTCTAAAGCCTTCAAAATTGAGTTCAAAGTTTCTGTACCCTATTTCCAAAAGTAAAAAGTTTCAATATCTTCAAAACCAGACTTGATCTAGCAATGAAACTTTACAGGCAGGCTGATATGACTAAGATGAACCTCCAACTGTGAAATCAGAACATTTCGAGATCGTATGACCAACTTACTAAAAATAGCAAGTTTCCATAAATAGCAGCTCTACACAAGATAACCCTTATTGAAAAGAAACCAGAAATATTTTTGGGTGATGCAAGATTGCTCTTACACCTAGGATGCTCCTGCATCAGACACTCAGGGTAATTTGAGAAGTGACCCTGTCACGACTCAGGTGTGAAGAGGGAAACCAAGATGGTTAACCTCCTACTTTGTCAGCCATGATGAATCTTCAACGGGTCATCCTTTCCACTTGACTAGATATTCTTCATATGTCTTGTTCCTTGTGCTTCTACCAACATGATTGTCCAGTATATCCTCAATCTCCTTAGTATCTGAACTAGTTGCTAGAATACTCCACTGTGCTGCTGTGATCTCATCTTCAACACCTCCTTCATGATACTCTGTCAAATCTGAAATGTTAAATACTAGTGAAATATTTAGCTTAGTAGGCAATTCTACCTCATATGCATTTCTTGAATCATGCTTCTTCAGTATCTTACATGGCCTAAACTTCTTCATTTTCAGCTTGTTGTATGTACCAACTGGAAATCGCTCCTTCCGCAAATGAACCATGACTTCATCTCCAACTTGAAATTCCTTATGCCTCCTTTTCTCATCTGCCTTAGCCTTATACTGTGCATTCATCTTGGTAATGTGCTTCCTCACCTCCTCATGGATGTTCTTCAAATATTTTGCAAAATCCTCAGCTTCAGCACTACTTATTTCTCCTTTATCTATCTTCCTCAACTCAGATGCATTTCTGGGACTACTTCCATATACAATTTGGAATGGTGATTTACTAGTGCTCCTGTTGACAAAATTATTATATGCAAATTCCACCTGTGGTAAAATCAAATCCCATCCTGTTGGCTTATCTCTAACCAAACATCTCAACAAATTCCCCAAACTCCTATTCACCACCTCTGTCTATCCATCAGTCTGTGGATGATGTGATGAACTAAACTTCAAATCTATCTTCAACTTCTTCCACAATGTACGCCAGAAATATCTAATAAACTTAGTGTCTTGATCTGAAACTATGGTCTTTGGCAAACCATGTAGTCTCACTACTTCTCTGAAAAATAATTCTGCTACATGAACATCATCATTAGTCTTCTTGCATGGAATAAAATGTGCCATCTTTGAAAATCTGTCAACCACCACAAAAATTGAATTATGTCTCCGTTGAGTCCTCAGTAAACCAAGAATGAAGTCCTTACTGATATCCTCCCAAGGCTTCTCTAGTATAGGTAATGGCTGATACAACCCTGTATTCTGCTTCACTCCTTTTGCCATCTGACATACTCTGCAACTCTATACAAAATTCTTCACATCTTGTTGCAACTGTGGCCAATAATAATTCTCACTAACCAAAGCAAGGGTTTTATCATGACCAAAATGTCCAGCCAATCCTCTGCTATGCTTCTCTTTGATGAGATTCTCCCTCATAGAACTTTGTGGAATGCACAACTGACTCCCCCTGAATAGCATATCATCCTGAATGATAAAATCCAACCACTTCGTTCTATCTAGAGTAACAGGTTCTTTACAAGCTTTCCAAGCTTCACCAAAATCAGGATCCTCTGGATACAAATTCTTGAATTCCTTGAACCCAACCACCTCAATCTGCATCTCTATCAGCAATAGTTGCCTTTTGCTAAGCACATCTGCAACCTTGTTAGACTTTCCACTTCTGTGTTTCAAAAAAAATGTATAACTCTACAAAAACTCAACCCATTTCAAATGCCTCTGATTCAACTTTCCTTGACTATTCAAATATTGCAAAGCTTGATGATCAGTATACAAAACAAACTCCTTAGGAAGCAGATAGTGTCTCCACTTCTTCAATGCTTGAACTATAGCATAAAATTCTTGATCATAAACATAATATTTTCTCTTGGCATCATTCAACTTCTCACTGAAATAAGCAATAGGTTTACCTTCTTGGCTCATAATAGCTCCTATTGCAGTACCACTAGCATCACAGTCTACTTGAAACACCTTATTAAAATTTGAAAATGCTAAAATAGGCTATTCTGTAACTTTCTATTTCAATAGTTTAAAACTCTTGTCTGCCCCATTAGTCCACTTGAACTCTTTTCTATCCCCTCTCATTGTTTCAGTCAAGGGTCCACAAATACTGCTAAAATTTTTGATAAAATTTCTGTAAAAGCTAGCAAAACCATGAAAAGATCTTACCTCAGTAGCACTCCTTGGATTAGGCCATTCAATGATAGCCTGTACTTTCTTTGGATCCATTTTCAGACCTTCTGTTGAAACTACAAATCCCAAATACACTAATTCCTTCTTCACAAAACTGCACTTCTTCAAATTAATCAACAATTTCTCATCTCTCAACTTCTCAAACACCATACGAATATGCATCATATGTTCCTCCAATGTCTTGCTAAAGATCAAAATATCATCTAGGTAAACAATGACAAACTTACCCAGAAATTCTTTCAGAACCTCGTTCATGAGCCGCATGAAAGTGCTTGGTGCATTGGTTAGCCCAAAAGGCATGACTAACCACTCATACATTCCTTCTTTTGTCTTGAAGGTAGTCTTCCATTCATCTCCTTCTCTAATCCAAATTTGGTGATCTCCACTCTTCAGATCTATCTTTGAGAAATACACAGCCCCACTCAAACAATCCATAATATCATCCATTCGTGGCAATGGAAATTGGTACTTGATTGTGATCTTGTTTATTGCTCTAGAATCTGTACACATCCTCCATTCTCCATTCTTCTTTGGTGCTAATATCATTGGTACAGCACAGGGACTCAGACTCTCTTGAATCAACCCCTTCTGCAATAACTCATGTACTTGTCTGTTCAACTCTTCACTTTCTGCTGGTGTCATTCTGTGTGCTGCCTTGTTTGGCAAACTGGCTCTGAAATCAAATCCATCTAATGACTGATCTTCCTTACCGGTGGTAATCCATCAGGTACATTATTAGATACAATATCCTGAAACTCATTCAACAAATCTACAACCTCTATAGGTACATCCTCCATTTCCTCTTTACCAACTTTTGGAATTAAAGAAAAACACACATGCTCATGCCTCATACCATCTAGGAATTTTCTTCCATCAACAAGAGTTATTCTTGCATTACCACATACCTTTTCTTCTGTCTCCTTCAATGGCTTTAGCTTATGTCACACTCCATCCTTTGTCAGGGAATAGGTATTCACATGACCATCGTGTACAACACATCTGTCAAATTGCCATGGCCTACCCAACAACATGTGACATGCATCCATAGGTATGATATCACATAGTACCTCATCATGGTACCCACCAATCTTGAACTTTACTATTCACTGTTCACTGACCATGACCTAGTGGTCATCCTGCACCCAGGCAATCTGATATGGATGTGGGTGTTTCTGTCTCTTGAGCTTCAACTTTGTCACCATCTCTTCTGACACCAAATTTTTAGTGCTTCCACTATCAATAATCACATCACAACATTTACCCTCACACTTGCATCTAGTGTGAAAGAGGCTCCTCCTTTGTTTAGGTTCATTCTCACCACTCAGCAGGACTCTTCTGTTAATCAACGTTTCTCCTCTTTCAGCATCTTCAAAATTTGAGGATCTGGCATCTTCATCTACATGTGCCACTCTAGCCTGGCCTTCATTCCTCCTATCTGTCCTTGGCATTGAGGACATTCAAATGCCCGGTGACCTTCTTCTCCATAGTGAAAACATGTTCGACGGAAACCTCCTCTTCCTGAACCTTGTCCTCTTCCTCTTCCTCTCTGATCTCTATTGTTCTGATCTTAGAAATGATTGGAGTTGTTTCCTCTCTAATTTTGACTGCTACTGGCCTCATCCTTCTTTTTCAGATCTTCATTTTGGCCTCCATATGACCGTCCATTGTGACCTCTTCCATTTTGTCTTCTCTCAAACTTCTTGTTCAACTTCTCCTCTACTTTTAGGGAAAACTAATATGCCTCTTCAATACTGTTCATTCAAACCAGATTTAGCTCCTCCTGAATGCTTGGCCTCAACCCATTAAGATAATGGGAAACTTTCTCCTTATCAACTTCTGCATGGCATGTTCTGATGAGGATTCGATAGAACTCCTTTGTATACTCCTAAATAGATCATCCCGCTTGCTTCAAACTTTTCATTTTCTTCAGTAGGTCAAGCTCATAATCAACATGGATGAATTGTCACTTCAATTTATCCACCATCCGATCCCATCTTGTGATTTTATCTTTCCCTTTTTTATTTCACTCCAATTGAATCTCTTGCCACCAGATCTTCGCATGACCTTTCAGTCTGGCCTTCGCGAATTTGACCCTATTAGGATCCTCAATATCTTCATACTCTAAATATTCTTCACATTCATTGATCCAGTTGATCAACTCCTCTCGGTGAAGTTTTCCTGAAAATGCAGGAACCTCAATCTTAGGCCTTTTTTCGATCTTGGAAATGGACCGAAAAAGTCTTTCTTTCTCCTAGTTTACAACTTTGACTTTTCCTTCTTGATCTTCTTCTTCGGCTTCATCCTCGCTTTCATCTCTGACATTAAGATTCATTCCTCTGTGAATCTCTTCTTGCAATGCTCGCACTTGTCTCTGGAGCACTCTAACCTCAAGTGTTAAAACACTAGCTCTTCCACCATGTTCCCTTCATGGAGGCATTTTTGCTGAAACCCTAACCACGGTCCTGGTGCAAACTACCTCACAGTCGACTATCTGTTCACACAAAAACCCTAACCCACGGTCCTGGTGCAAATTGCCTCACAATCGGCGATCTATTTACACACTCAAGAACTTCTGCTCTAATACCACTTGATGAAGGGTGCTCCCCTTAATACCACAAACACATAACATAAATAGGGAAATAACAACAATATGTAAGAACAAAAAATTGGCTTCTTATTATCTGCACAAATGTGGAATTACAAACTTTTAAAATTACAATATGCAAAGCCAAATGGGCATTCCCTTACAATATTCTGTAGGACAAAGCCTCGAATCAATACCCAGATCTACTACCCAGAACTATCCTGAACTACCTAAGACAACACTACAGCTTTCCTTATATAGGCAATTTTCCACTGCTTGGGAAGGTTCCAAAATTTTTAGCCAACAAGGCCGACCACACTTAGAATTATTTTATTTTTCATTTTATTACATTAAAGTCAGCTCAAAATAAATTTTGAAACCCAAACAAAATTTTTGAAGGAAAATCATTTTCCGCCATTTCAGGTGACCCAACTTCTGGAGACCATAAGTCATCACCCGTTGACCTGATTGACTATTATAACCTCATTTCAGAAAGGGCACAAGGAGCTCTACAATGCCCAAATCAAGCAAGCTTCATTTAATTGAAAATTCAACCTCATCCGAGGTCTCTAAAGCCTTCAAAATTGAGTTCAAAGTTTCTGTACCCTATTTCCAAAATTGAAAAGTTTCAATATCTTCAAAACCAGACTTGATCTAGCAATGAAACTTTACAGGCAGGCTGATATGACTAAGATGAACCTCCAACTATGAAATCAGAACATTCTGAGATCATAACACCAACTTACTAAAAATAGCAAGTTTCCATAAATAGAAACTCTACACAAGATAGCCCTTATTGAAAAGAAACCAGAAATATTTTTGGGTGATGCAAGATTGCTCTTACAACCAGGATGCTCCTGCATCATAAACCTTGTTGTTAGGTTGATAATCAATAAAATGGATTCCATGTTTAAGTATTTTGATTTTCTTCAAATATGTTCCTTGCACAACATCTGAACCTGCATAGACAAGGTCAATAATATATATATAGATGTGAAATTAACCATAAACATATATACCTGATATCTCCCAGAATACTTGGAACGGTATGACTCGATCCGATCGTGATGATGTGTTATCCTGATTTGGCACCACAAAATGCGTCTTGCACCACTCAACTACATCATGAGCATTGTGTTTCCAATCTTAAGGTTTGGATTTGAGTTACAAAATGAGAGATACAATTCATGGTGTGTGGTGTCCAACGAATGTTTGGTGTGATGGAAATATTGCTTAGGCCGAGTCCTCTTCTTGATAACATCTTTTGTATTTGGTGAAGGATGAGTATGATCAATCCAAAATGTCGTAACTAAGTTCCTAATAGTTTCTCAGCATTGTATATGATTTTCTTGGTTTTTTTAGCATCATATTTGATCTTTTTGGTTTTTTTTTCAGGATCATATTTGATTTTTTTTTTTTCAGTACATTACTATTTACATGAGCCAAAATTGCAACTAGTGTCTAGCAAGGCAAGGAAATTAGGGATTGATGGATGGAAAAGATAGATGGATGAAGGCCAAGGGTCACTTAGTATGTCATTGAAGCTTTGTTTGGGTTGCCAAGGACTATCCACAAAATGGGGATAACATATTTTTTTTCCAAGATTAGGGATTGGATATGATAGGAGATGGCGATGAAATTGTGCAATGACAAGATTGGATATGACATGATATGGCAAGTGATGCATAGGAATAGACATGTCAAGAGGTTTTTTGAAATGTGTTTTGCACTTTAAGTCCTTATTTTATACCAAGACCAAGATAAATATTGGGATAGGATAATGATAAGATAATGATAGGAAATGGATAGCATAAGCAAGATCAATAGTGGACAAAGCGGGGATAGGAACTAAAGGTTGCAATAAGATAGGCAGTATGGACCAAACAGACGAGATAGTATAGGAATTATGGACAAAAGGGATGGGGATACGATAGGTGATATGTACCAAAGGGATCAAGATAATGTAAAGTAGATAGGACATTTGATGCTTCTAGGAAGATCCTTAACCTTGTCAAGATCAAAGTTGGGAAAAAGGGAATATGGATGCTGATAGGATAAGGGATATGATAGATATGGGACATAGGATAAAAAAGAATATGATAGGGATAATGGAGGATAACATGAATAAAATCTGCCCCAAAGTATTGAATGCAAGAAATTCATAAATCACACATGATGCTTGTTTCCCAAGTTTTCATCATTTTACTTACCCAAAGCGTCTATTTACCAGGTCTTCACTATTGGACAAAATTAGTTCTCTTTATTTTATTTTTTTGCATTACCAAGATGCCTATTTTCTAGGTTTTCATAAAGGAAACTATTTTTTTCTCTTTTTTCAATTTTTTTCTTTTCTTTTTTTTTTTCACCTTTTTCTCACTTTTTTTCTTTTTTTTACTTTTTAAAATTTTTTCCTTTTTTCTTTTTTTTGACCTTTTTTAAATTATTTTTTTGTATTTTTGACATTTTGGAAGATGATGGACACATGACATGACATGGACCAAGGACTCAGGTGTCTTATTCTCTGGGAGGTGCTCTTAGAAGATATGTGATAATGGACCATGGCTATGAGAGTATACTCAAAGATGTTGGTAGGGTAATGACAAAGGATATGACATGGATGATTGGATAGGATAGGATAAGGATTATGCAAAGGATCAAGTAGGTTAGATGAAAGTATGGAAAATAGGTGTCAGATGATGGAGGGAGTGAAATTAGGATTTATTTTGAATAGATAGAAATGGATGCAAGAGTAACATTGGAACACACCTTGAGGGGTGATGGAGTGATGGAGAAAAAAGAGATTTTATATTTGATGAAAGAATGGATATGGATTTTGGGGAAAAAGGACCCAAAAAGGATTTGGAAGATGGAAGGATTTTAGATGGAGGGATAGTGATTTTGGATGCCAAATTGGATTTTTCTTTGAGACTCTATGCTTCAAGAAGCTTCTTGGGAATCCACATGCATTTTGATTTTTCATTTTCTTGCAGGTCCTTGGAATGCATTGCTTGCACAAGATATTTATGAACCCATATTGCCTTTGAATTTTCTTTTTTAATGGGCCTTTGTGGCCTTTTTGACGTTTATTTATCTTTTTGAATCATTTTTTTCTTTGTATTCACATGTTGATCCTTGATTGCATTTGGATTGCTTGACTTATGGACATTATGCTTGGCATCTAAATTGCTTGGAAAATGAAAGGGGTTCATGGATGGATATAAATTGTAGGGAGGCTTTGTGGACAGGTGGAAGGTTCTCAAAGATGTATGTCTTTTTTGAATTGCATGTGGGAAAGGGTAAGTGGATTGTGAGCTAGTGGATGGAGGAATATATGGACCTAAAATGGATGAAAATAGTGAAGGGGGGTGTATAAGTTTGGATTTGGGTTTTGAAGTGATACCAAAACCATGAGAGTGAGGTTTGGAACTAAGGTCATAAACTTTATACTTTTCTTTGACATGTAAGGGTTTTGATACACTTTTTTCATGGATGCTTAACCCTTTGACTTGATAATGATTTTGACCAATGGGACACTTGACATATGTGAGTTTATTTTGAGGTGGATATGACATGTAAGAAACAATAGGATCATGAAGTGGACTAGACTCATTAGAACTAGAGGAACCCATTTAAAGTGCAAGGGGTTCATGAACATATTACAAAAATGTGTTTGTATCATGAGGGAGATTAAGAGGAATAATGGTATCTTGCGATAGAATAGGGATAGGATTATCTAGCAGGATAGGATCTTGTAAGAGATATGGAGGACAACGGTATGGACATGACAGAATCATTGGATCTTGAGGATGATCCAAAGGGATTATGGGATTTTGTGGAGGATCTGAAGGTATGATGGGATCTTGTGAAGGATTTGAAAGTGAGGGGATACTTTGATCTTGACTTGGAATGGGATCATTGGAAAGAATAGAAGGGAGGACATGATCTTTCTTAGGACGGGGAATATCAATGGGACTTGGAAGGACATTTTTCTCTTGATATGGAAGGGGATAATCTTCAATAGGACAATTAAGGATAATGAGATCATCATGAGGCTCAAGGGAAATGGGATCTTGCTAAAAAATTGGAGGGGATTGGTGATAGTTGGGATCTTGATCTTGATCTATTTTAGGACCCATTTCTTCATTCTTTGGATCATCCTCTTGTTATGGGGTATGAATTGGAATGTGTGTGGGGGATTTTGGAAATGGATTAATGTTTGAACATCAAGGAGATACAATTTTAATTGGACTTTGGATGGGACTCTCTTGAATAGGATTTCTTGAAAATGGTGGCATTGGTTCTAGGATTTGGGAAGCATGAAAGAGATTTTCATCATGAATGAGACTAGCTTGAAATTATTTTATGGATAGCCCCTAAAAGGTTTCATCATTGGAAGTGTGACTTGATGGAGATGGAATAATTTGATCTTGTGAATCTTTGGGGGATGAAGGAGTGGAGGGAAACATGGATGTTTCTTGAAAGTAAATGTATTGAGAGGAAATAGGTTTTTCATCCATGTGATTGTTGTGGGATGAGCCATTTTTATACATGGGTTAATTATTTTCTTCATCCTATTCATATATACAATCCAATTTTTGAAAAAAACTCTTTGAATTTTTTGATTTGAACTTTCGCTGCTTGGTTGATCTTGTTGGTGATACCACATCAATATTTATAGGTTGTACATATTTCTTGGGTTGAATATGTTCCAAAAAATGTTTCTCATTGATCATTCTTGGTTTTTGTCAAAAATTTGACATGTTTGAGCTTGTGTTTGTTTGTGAAAAACTTGGTTGTGAATTTGAGGACATGAGAGGATGTTCATTAATATGAAATGTTCTTGAAGGCAAAATTGTTTGTGACCTTGGTGTTGATTGTCTTATTTTTATGATTGGAACAAGAGGTTGTGAAGTTTTTTGAGGGACATTTGGTTTCATTAGAACAAAGATTGGTTCATAATTAGGTTGGGGTCCCCATTGAATTATGCCATACTCTGGTTGAAAATTTTGATATGGAACTTGTTTGAATGATTGTTTTGGGACTTGGTTGTAAAATATTTTCTCTTGAACATGATTATATTGGACTTGGTTGAAGTTTGCATTTGTTTCATCTAGTTGTGAAAGGAGTTTTGGTTTTTTTGATTTTGCAATGAGAGATTTAATGTCAACTTCACAAAAATTGTCTTTTGAGCATTTAAGGAGTTTGGCCATATATTTGTTATTCCTTTCAACATTTTCTATTTATTGTTCCACAATATTTATTTCTTTAGCCAATTATTCCATCAACTTTTGGGTCAAGTGTGCATGAGATTGATGTGATTGATCATTTTATTGTGATAATGTCATTTTCCTTGGCGTAGAATGTGTTTGGATAATTGTATGTGTTTGTGGAAATGTCATGGGTCTTGGGTCATAATGTGCTTGGTTCTCTTGTCTTGAAGGGTTTGTTATGTTTGGGTCAAAACCTTGTAATTGCAAGGGTGCACTTTGTCTTGGGTCAAAAGGTATTTGTAAAGTTTTCATGATGTTTGGGTCAAAACCTTGTGTTCGAAAAGGTATACCTTGTCTAGGATCAAGGGGTTCTTGAGTGTCCTCATTTGAAATGTACATGGGTCAATAATAACCTTGTTGTTGGCATTTGATGAAGGTCATAGTGTTTTGGTTACATGAGTGTGTTGTGGTGTTGTCATTTCTGGAAACATGTTTTGTTTATGTCAAAAAAAAACTTTTCCAATGGTACTGAAGGATCAGATTGAAGTATGACTAAGTGTTCAATCAACCAATGATAGTACAGAAAGAAAGAAACAATGAATTATTTCTAGTGAAGATGATTGAGTTAAGGTGTGTGTTCATTAAGTTAACATCTAGAAAGGTATACATATTTATTCCTACAAGTGCATAAGCTATTTTTGAGTATTTTGAAACTGATTAAATATTGAAGTGAAACTAGCAATTAGGATAGTGTATAGGTGAATACTATTGGTTAGATTAGTGTTGCGGTTAAATACTTATGTTGGACTGACATGGTTTTTGGTTTTAATGTTTTAATCCAACATCAAGGATGTTTAATTTTTATTTTGGTGCTCTCTCTCTTAATGATAAATTGGATTTGAGGGCCGACTTGTAAAATATTTTAGGGTTCTAGCACTAACCTAGAAGAAGTATATAAATGGTTAAGAAATTAATGTTGAAGAGAGTTGAGATGTTGTTGTGATGATATGTGATAATTGTTGGAGATTGTATAGAGATAGTAAAGTATTTAGAGAAACATAATTGATCTTTAATTCATTGGATCTTTCATACATTAAGTGCAAATATCAGGTCATTCTGTACTTGTTGATTCTAATAGATTGATAAGAGAAATTCTTTAACAAGGTCACTCCTAATAGGGTGAGCAGGATCCTAACAGATCTAAAGTGAAAATCCTCTAACAAGGTAGCTATTTACCTAGAGTTTTCAAATCCCTTATCAAGGTAGTCTTTAACAAGACTGTTGTAGTTCATAATCAGACTATAAGTACTCTTAACCGGGTATAGACCTCAAAAAGGTTGTTTTAATTTCTCCTAACAGGGCTGATTTCATAGTGCACTAGTGAAATCCTATGGGAATCATCCCCAAACATGGTTTACTCCCTCTAAAAAGGGTTTCCATGAAAAAAATCTTGGTGTTATTTATTAAAATGTGTGAATGTTTTATATTTTGTATTGTTACTTAATATTCACATTTGCATGTTGGTTAATTGGAAAGATAATCAATAAAAGTTTTAGATTTTTGGTTACACTAATTCACTACTACCCCCACCCCCTCCTCTAGGTGCCTTATAATACTAACATTTGGTATTAGATCCTTGTGCCCTTGAAGAAGCCTAAAAAGTTAGGTAGATCCTTAAAGGAAAACATGGCGAGTTTGAGATATAGAAGACAACTTGATGAAGCTGAAAGGGTGATAAATGAATTGAAAGATCAGTTGAAGCATTCATTGGCCAAGAGAAGAGATATTATTGAACAAATTAATCAGACTCAAGACTACATTGATAAATTGTCTAAACAATGTGGAGCTGATTCTGAAGAAGCCAATGCAGCCTTGTCTCAAGAGAATGAACAACTGCACAAGGATAAGAAGAATATCAAGAGGGATTTAGAAGCATTAGCTATCAATATGGGTCAAGAGATGGAAGCAAGGAAGACTATTGAAGATGCTCTAAAAGCTAAGGATCAGGCCTTGAAGGAAAAGGAACATTAACTTTTCAAGTTAGAACAAGAGGAACCTTGCATCCACATCTTCTTGAGACTAAAGAGGAGCTGGAGGATCTGAAAGGAGAACACAACAATCTGATGATGAGTAATGAGAATTTGGGAAGAGAAAATGAGAAATTGAGAGGAGAATTGAAGAATGCCAATGACAAGCTAAATAAATTGCATGAGAGTTCCAAGAAACTTGATGAGTAGATGAGAAGTCAAAGAAGAAGCAAGGATACAACCAGTCTAGGCTATACTAGTCAGACCACCTTTGGGATTGGTGAATCTTCTAGAAATAAGGATGAAAATCCATCAAAAGAAAAGTCTCCATGGAAGGTAAATCCAAGGAGTCTTGGTGAGAAATCCTACAAGCCTGCATGTTTCAATTGTCATAAAGTGGGTCACACTACTAATGTTTGTAGAAGAAGATCGGTTAATAGGTCTAATAATTTTGATGGGTATCGATATAATTGCAATAAGTATGACACGTTGCATATGATTGTAGATATAGATCTAGCAGTAGATCTAGTAGCTTTGATGGATATTGTTATACATGCAAAAAATATGGCTATAAATCTGATGAATGAAAGTCAAGAATGAATAATCCAAGGCCACTTGAGAACCAGGAAAGCCCTTACCAAGGGGAAAGGAAATTCAATGTCACATACTCAATTTGTGGGAATTATGGACATATGGGTGTGAACTATAGAATGAGGACAAGCAAAGGTAATATTGGACCATGGAGGTCAAATGGTATGACATGTTTTCATTGTCACAAGATTAGTCATCTAGCAAGGAATTATAGAATTAGAAACCAATCGGTAAACTAGTAAAAAAATCAAAAGGGAAAACAAATTGTTAATGTGGAAGAGACTAGAAAAGAGATGAGCAAGATTTGGAAAAAGAAGGATGACAACAAGACATCAAAGGGATCCACATCACCATTGAGTGTAGATGGTTCTTCATAAAACTAAGTCACCTTTGACTTAGGGGGAGCAAGAATTGCAAAATCCATTTCCAAACCCCCATTACAAGAGTGTGATAAGATCTATTAGCATATATAGATGCATTGAGGTATGTTTAATTGATTTGAAAAAGTTTTGATTAATCACATAAGGTTTTTTCAATTGGTAATAAGCTTTTATATCAATTGGTGAAAAGGGTATGTTCAACCGGTTAGTGCATTTAATGCTCACATGTGAAGGTAGATAAAAAGGTTATTTTTTATTTCATTTTTACCTTGCACATTGTGAATCTTGTTGCAGAGAGAAAGAAGAGTTGTTTGGGCCATTTGCAAAGATCTTAGAAACATAAAGAAGTTTATTGTGGTGATATGAAAGAGAAAATCGATTAGAGGTTGTTGTGGTTGTTGCATTTGTTAGCAAAAACCCTAGTTGCTAATAGTTTGAGGTATTTATCCATTATTTGTTTGAGTGATTGAAAGTTAATATGGCTACTCCTAAGTTGATCAATATAATTGAGAGACCATGACCATAATTCAAATGAATCCCATCCAAGTCAATGTAAAATGATCCAATAGGTGCCCTAACTAGTGTATTGTATGGAGTTATACATGTGGATGATATAAGATCTTATATTCACTACAATCTGGAAGATCTTGGTACAAGAGTTATCTATGATCAATACAAGAAGTTGTGTGATGAGAATTTTCTATTGAAGGATGAGAACAAACGTATTTATGATAAAGGTTTTCATCATTTTGTTAACTATCCTGATGAATTTCAAGATGATTAGATAAGATATGTTCTCAGTAGGATACATGGTCAGTTTATATGGTTGGACAGACTGCATAAGATAACCAAGGAAGCAATCCATGTTGTAACCGGTCTATCTGTAGCCGATTATCTACTTGTTCTTCATAATATTCCCAAGGAAGAGGTGATTAAATTGAAAAATTCTAAATGGGATGGGTGTGCGATGACTGCATGAATGATATCATGGATGAAGAATTTAAATATGCATAAATGGTGATTAGGTACAAGTTCTATCAATCTAGTCAGATGAAAAGTATACCTGGTGGTACCATTCATACTAGCTACATGATAATCAAGGAAAATAAGGATTGTGATCTAGCTGAAGTATTGAGGGAGTAGTTAATGTTGAATCTCAAGAAGATCAAGAAGGATAAGAGGTGGAAATTTAAATATGGTCAGTTGATTGTATGATTATTCTTCTATTTTCAAAATATGTTTCCTTGTATTAGTAGTGTAGTATGGACAATAGGTATTCCAGTGTGTATTCAGATAAATAACATGATCACAATATTGGGTAGTGAATTTACTATGAAGATATGGGGATATTTGAAATATTTTTAGAAAAGGATGCATGAGAAAGAAAGAATATCTTCAAAAATTGTTAAAAAATTCAAGGGTTCTATTTTTTTTATGGTTGATACTGAGTCATGCTTGATGATGGAAATTGATCCAAGGACCTCATGGGTAATTCCTATGGGATATGAAGTTGAAGGAGACATATTGACATTATATGCAGAAAACTTGTTAGCTCAACCATTAGATCCTAAGATTCCAAGGTTTGTGACTTATGAAGAAAAATCCTTGCAAGTACACATTGATTTTATGAAACTAGCCAGTGAGAAGAAAATAAGGAAGGAATTTGAAAAATTATTTTAAAAAATAGGCGTTACTGAGGAACAAATTGAGAAAGTCAAAGCCAAGCACCCTATAGAACAAGAAAATGTTTTTGGTATGACAATAAAAGAAGCTAATGTGGAAGTAGTGGGTGCAACCAGTAGTGCCCCACCCAGTAGAGAGATAGGGTACTGAGAGGGGAGGGGTGAATCAGTGACCTCATAAACTTTTAACTTGAAACTCAATCTGCAAATAGTAGTATACTAGTCTACCCAATTGAATCCATTGTATGCATCATTTATTCAATTAACTTGTAGATGTAAATTGCATGGAATAACAATTTAGTCACATAACACAAGTATTTTGGTTATGCAGAAACCCTTGTTAGAAGGTAAAAATTGCGGTGGGGATGACACCCACAAATTCTTCACTACTGCAGATAATAAAGTTTGTTTGTTAGGGCTACAAGTTGTGATCACTTCTGGTGATCTTACCCTATTAGGAGTAACAATTAGATCAGCTAGATCTACCTAGTTAAGGGGTTTTAACAACACTACTTGAGTGTGTACTCAGTTAAGAGATTTTAAATAAAGACTGTTAGGTTTACTCTATTAAGAGATTTTTGCTAACTCTATTACAATGATTAGAGAATAATAGGATGTATCTGCAAATGAAAACTTAACCTTGTCTGAAATAGATCTATAAAATACTGAATAAATATCACCTTGATATGTGAAAATCTTATCTCTGAACTGCTTGGTAGCCTTGTCTGATTCTAACTAATCTGAATGTCTCTGTATTCTGCTCTTCTCTGTCTGATAACAGATTTATTGAAGTTGGCTTCTTGCTTCAAGAACTCCTTTGCTTGTTCATACCAAACATATCATCCTTATCATGCATATGTCAAAATGACATGAAATACAAATATATATCATACTGTTATTGCCGCTTAACAAAATTAGGTTACAATATCTTAGGAGAAACCCTAAGATCTATGATGTACAAAAATAACCTAGATCTAGCAATTACATAGAGATCATCATCACAATTCATGATTACATCCATAATAAATGATCCTCGATCTTGGTAAAATATTTTATGATTCTGTTGTAACTGTCTGCATAGATAGATGTGCCAAAACTGTTTACTATGTCATTTTCTGGATTGCTTGATAAACACTAACAATACTGCTTGGTAGTTATACTGGTGCTTGGTGTCCAGTCTGCTCAGTGTTTACTGACACTCGGTATCGGTATACATTGATGCTCAGTAAAACTACTTTGGTGCTCGGTTAGAACTATTGTCTTTTTGTTCTCAGTATTGCCTTAAGATAACTTGGTGTGAAGGCTTATATAGTTAACCGACTAGCATGTATAGCTTGTAGTACTTCCATTTACCGACTAGATAGCATAGGTAACTGGCTGACCATCTTTGATACTAATGAAAATCCTTAATGCTCAAATAGAGATAACAAATACATGATCCAAGGTTGCCAATCCTTTTGCATTGATAAGAGAACTAGTCAAACCACAAGTTGTTGCAAGAAAAAGAAAGAAGGAGAAAGAAAAAAGAGACAAAGGTGCAACTGATGAAGAACCTAAAGAGAATGCATTAGAGAAGGAGTAGAGAGAGCTCAAATATAAAGGAAAAAGGTCTAAGGTGGTAGGTTCACCTACTACAAAATTAGTAGGTCATGAATTCAATAAATTCATGACTGTTGATGAAATAATTCAATAAGTAAAGAAATGAGGACTATTTGTAAAAGTGAACAAATATTTTGACAAGTTCAATAAAGATTATCAAGATTTGATTGAAGATGTTGTTGTATATAGCATAAATAAATTCAGTAAAACAATGATGGAACTGCAAGGGCAAGTTCCAATTTCCTTATATAAAAACCTAGAAGCCAGATGGCATACTGCAATTAGACATGATAATGAATTGATAGTGTACGTTTTAGTGAAATTACAACTGGATATGTCACAAGAAGAAGTGAAAAAGGTACATTCTACCAAAAGACCTTTATTCAAGACAAAGAAGAGACTCACTATATTTATATGTAGTGAATCTCTTGGTGTACAGGATGAGACTGGAGAAATTTTGATGAAACATTTTGGTATGCTCAAGGATGCAGAGATGGAGAAAATTGTTGAACATGTTGAGGAGCCAGTGAGACTCAAATAGGATGAAAGTCAACCAAATTTTATTCAAACCAATGAAGGATGAAAGATTAATGGTGTTAGTGTCACACTTGAAAATGAATTTTTAAATGTTACATAGTAATGTGGATAAAATAGGAGACATTTCAGCACAACGAACACATGTTAAACCAATTAACATACTTGATTAACTAGACATTCAAGAGGATCAAAAGGAGGACGTAATAGTAAACTTGGCTACCGGTCAAGCATTTCTCGATTTTGCACAAGTAAATATTACTATAGATGTGTTGGAACAAGAACACATGCAAGAAAAGGAGGGTACATATGATATTGTGAAATCTAAGCAAGACAAAGGAATTATTGAGATAGAACAAGAAAAGATTTCATCTTCCTCGTTGTCCAAGATAAGAATTGATGATGATGAATTATCGGCAAAGGGTCAAGTAGATATAAGATCAATGAGCTTGGAGGACACGATTAATTTTGCAATGGTAATTAAGTCCAAAACCAAAAAGGAGAAGATGAAGCAATAAGGACAAGTCATATTAAAAGCCAAGGATTTAGTTTTTGAACTAGTACTGGAGGTTGAATATGACAAGAAGACCACTCCTATTGAGAAGTTGGGAAAACTCATTACTGTTATTGAAGAAGAGATTAAGAATCTTGAAGATGCAATAATTGAGAGAGAGAGGAAAAGGATTATGAAAAGAAAAGATATGAGAAATTGTCATAGTCCATTGCTCAAGATAGAAACACTCTTACACTAGCTATGAACTAGATTAAGGAAGCATTACATGAAGGAGGTAAGACACTAAAAACTATTTGTGAATTTTATTATTTTATGCAAGATATTGAGAAGAAGAAGAAGGGTGCAGTTCAAATGGAACTGAGTGCCTTGTTATGAATTTTTGATCCCCTTCATATGTCTTCTACAACTTTTGGAATTAAGGTAGGAAATATTCATTAGAAGTTGCAGATCTATAGAGATGAGCAGAACAAGAGAATTAGTAATCTAATGGAGCTTCAAAGCATTTTTTTTACCTAAGATGGGCATTCTACAATAGAGTTTGAAAGAGGCTAAGATAGCCTTGACACCTTGTCCACTGAACATGGCTGAAGGATTAGAGTAATTTACATTTTTTCTTCATGGATAGATACTCATAATGGAGAGCTTACACAAGTCATGGGTCAGTGATTGGAAAATGTTGAAGGTCAACTTCCATGAAATTTTTAGTAGCTTGTAGATTGTACTATACTACTCTTGATCAATAAAATGTTTGTTTTTGCATATATTTTACCTTTTCCATTTTTTTCAAAGGGGGAGTAGTAGTAGTTAGAAAAGAAATCAAATTGTTATGTATAGCATAAAAGGGTGAATAGGAATAGTATAAGGGGGAGTTGGCACTTAGAAATTTTTCTAAGTGTTACCATCAATGCCAAAGGGGGAGATTATTGGCATTTGATGAAGGTCATATGTGTTTTAGTCACATGAGTGTGTTGTGTGTTGGATTACTGAGAGGGGGTGAATCAGTAATAAGTGATTCTTTAAACCTTTAAATTTTAACTCTGATTCAAATTGGTAAGACAAACTTCAATATTAATTGACAACAATAAATTAACTTATCAATCAGAAATAACATCCACAATAAATATTCAACACAAACAACACCGGTATTTGATGTGGAAACCCAATTTGGGAATAACCACTATGGGAATTTTCACCCACCAAAGAAATACTCTTCTGAAGTATGCTCGGTTAAAAGCCAATCTTGTTAAAGATTACAATACACATTGTTAAATGTGACCCTATTAAGGAATTTTCCTTAGATCTATTAGGATTTTCACCTTGTTAGGAGTGGTCTGGTTAAAGGTCTTTAAACACTCTTATAGAATCTCACCTCTCTCAAGGTTTTATAATAAGACTGTTAAGCCCACTCAGTTAAGAGATTTTCTTGCTACAAATGTTAATAAGAAATAGTATAGAAATTGATCTGTAAATCTAAAACTAACTCTTGCTTAGTTAGATCTCTTATGTGCTCTTTGTCTTCACTTCTTTCCTTCACTATTCACTAGCCTCAACACTTCATCAATATCAGCTTGCAGACTCAGATTTCAACCTTTTTCTTCTTCACTACATTACTCGGTTACACATCCACACTTCAACTTGCTAGCTCATTTCTCATTCAATTTCATCCTTTATATAGACTCTATTTTGCCTCTTAATCTCCTTTATTACATTTTCATCTAATTATTCTCAACTGTCAGATTATCCTCTTGAACTAATTCAATGAATTTGGAACTCGATAAAACATTTTATCATCACCTCAGAACTTGAACTCTTCTTGGAACTTGTACCTTCACTTTTTTTGGGTTAGATCTTACCATAGATCATCACCTTGAGTTTTCTTGAATGTAGATCTCTTCAAATAACTCTTCCTCATCCTTGGAATCTTCTAGATCACTGTGGCTCATCATTAAATGTCATTTTGATCCTTGTATTTAATATATGTTCCTTTCTTGGTGCCTTTCCTTTTCCTTCAACCAAAATTCTATTTTCTCCGCTCAGTAACTAACTCTGTGTACTCGGTGTCTTGACTTCCTTTCTCTTTACCGAAACTTACTTTCCTTTTACCAAATATATCTTCCTACTTGGTAACTGAACTATTTCTTTCCCTTGTCAACTTTACTCCTTGCTCACTTTTCCAATCTCCTTTACTGACTTGATATAATCAAATGTAAATTAGAAAATAACTAAATAATTATTACCTTATCATTATCTGATATGTATTGGCTTCCCATATAAGTTCTTCAACTTCACAGCTTTTCACTTCCTCTTTTTCCTTAACTCACTCAACTTATATCATACTCTGAATCATATGAAAACTCAATATAAACTAGAAAACAATTTCTTAACATCAATGCCAAAAATAAAAATGATCTAATCCTTCTACAATCTTGTATACCTCTGATCTTAGTTGGTCTTCATCATTATCACCATCAGTTCTAGTTAACAATATCCCTCTTTGAGCATTGATGGAAACCTTGTCAATTGATTATGGGAAACTCTCTAATATCTTTTTTATGTCCTTTTCTCCCTCTGAACTTTATCATCTATTCTTTTGTTGGTACTCTAAAAAATCCAAATAGTTTTGATCCCCTAATCAGAGAGTTTTCCTAAGATAAGGTTCAGTGCTTCAAAAGAACAGTTTAACAGGACCTAGGTTCAAGTGCATGCAAAGATAGGTCTGTTGATTTTCCATGGCATAATGTTTGAGACATGCATTCCTCAAATTTAATTTGGCATATACAGTTGGTGACAACTTTCAGAATTCAATTTCGACAAGTTTTGAGGATACCCATTTGGATGCCAGAGTTCAAATCTGCACTTTGCATCCTATTCGATTTTTACTAAAGGGCCTACTTTGGAGGCTTGCATCTGATGCTTGGTTGATGGTCATGACAAAAGGAATGTTGTGTCATGTTTTAGGCATGAGAAAGAAGTACCACACCAATTTTCAGCCCCCCATGTGCCCGTTTGACATGTCTACCGGTGCCATTCTGTTTGCAATATCTTAGTTTCTCCAGGAGTGCACAGTTCAGTTTTCTGAGTGGCTCACTTTGGGGCCTTGTCTTTTGCACCCAGTTCGAGGTCAAATATAATTGATGGTTGTTTCATAATGTAGACATGGAAGTGATGTTCCCTGAAGAGTTTTGGATCATGACGAATCCGATTGGTCACTTTGCTCGATCAATTCCAAACGCAATTTCTACAAATTTGATTATTTTCAGTTCAGAATGTTCTAAGTGGCCAACTTTGAAGAATAATTATTGATAATTGGTTGATCATCCAGTGAAACTAATCAGAACCTTGTTTTATAAATATATGAAAGATCATCTACCTAGGGCTTCAAGCGATGAAGTTTTCATTTGATCGGTTTCCAAGATCAGACAGGAGGTGTTCAAAAGATGACGAAAAGTGCGGATGGAATAATTTTGTAAACTAGCCATTTTAAAAAATTCATATCTTTTTTCCAATTGCTCGTCTCCAATTAATGGTTTCTTTATTTTGATCCTTGCATATGAAATTTCTTCCAGATTTGTTGGCGTGCCCTTAGCTCGTCATTTGATATTTTTCATTCATCTCTTTTCGGGGCAGTCGACAGTGTTTTCAGTTTGCAATCTACCGGCAATTTTGGGTGGGTTTTTTCAACTTTAAAAATCTCTCACCTCGTTCATTTCTAGACAAAGCCGTCTGACAGGGTTGTTGTCTATACTACAAGGTTCGTACTTGCCAACTTTTAGCTTCCAGGGATAAGTTTTCATCAGTGTTTTACAGGCGTGACTGAGGGTGTTTTATTAGGATTTGGCGATTGGCGAGGTATTAAAATTTGAAGTTTTTAAAGGTTTCCGGTTATCTAGTTTGGATCCTTCTGTACACGCCAGTCATTCTAGATCATTTTCAAGGTCGGTTGTTTGAATTTGAATTTTTTTTTAGGCCGGACCCACTTGGGGTCCGACCTGCCTCATTATTTTAAAGCGGCCTGGCAAGTTTACCACTGAACTATTGATTATGGAGTTGAGGAATCTCGACAGAAGGATGTTGCTACTATGGGTTCAAAGGGAAAACTAGATCCACAGGCGATTGATCTTATGAATTTCTTATTCAATTTTGAGATCTATAAGGCTTCCATGATGGAGTTTGAAATCAATACATCAGAAATGCCTCTTGGAAGGCTTAGCAAAAGTAACATTCAAAGGGTTTTGAGGTGCTCACAGAACCTCAAAATTTAATCAATTGCGGGGACATTGATATTTTAAAGGAAACTTGACAATTGATAATAGCAATCATTCCTTTTACAAGTTATCTCCCTAGTTCACCCACATGTTGTTTGGGATGGAGATGAACTTAAATCCATGATTCAAAGGATGAGTTGAAGTTTACAAAGTTAATAAATCAAATATGTGGATCTGAGCTTCACATTTGTGTATGTGCCAACTCATTTGCATCACATGGTGTTCCAATTGGTATATATAGGAATGACCTTCATCGTTTGCCTTTATCAAACTCATTAACACTAAATCATAAAGCTATTGATTGTCGACTGAGTGCAAGAGGTTCTGTGACTGCAACTTCATTCTTTGGTAACTCCCACAAGCAATTGTGGGGAGTTGTTTGTTGGCCCCTTACGTGACATTTTTCACACCAGGCACAATGGGGAGTGAGGACTGTGTAAGTGCTTTTCGCAGGTCCAAAGTAATAGGGATTGGGTGTTGCTAATGCATATGAAGGGGGCGTGAGTTTCCATTGGTGGCATACAAGTTGGGTGATGTTGCATTAAGATAATCAACCCTGTCATTTCAGCAGATGACAACTTAACCTTTACTGAAACAAAATTGGCTTCTTCTTCCCTCACGCACCATAGGTTCTGAAGGATTTTTTAAGGTCCAAATTGAGTGGATTGTGGCCTCTTTCTAACCCATTACCATTCATTTGGTGAGATATCTGCAGTGTTGCAGGGAGGCCTCAAGGTGGTTGCATTTGCACACGAAGTAAATAAAATGGAGTGGCTCATGTTATTGGAGGGAGGGGCTGTAGACATTTTAGAAGCAAGCTGGGTGCACTCAAACATGTGTGCATGTATTAGAGAGGGCTGCACACATCTTTCAAATGGAGTGCATATTTCACTAAGGAGGCCGCACACTTCTCCATTTGCTAGTACTGTCACAGTGGTGCATGCCAAACTTGTGTGGAGCTATACACACCCACAAGTATTTTGCATACTCCTTTGCTGCATTTTATTCTTTGGGATTTGTGTGTGCAAGGTTGGGAGAGACTATTGTGTGCATTCCTTGCACACTAAATACTTTCAGGCCCAAAGAGGTAAAGAAAATAAGCACACACAGGTGTTGGGGCCGGACAAAAAATGAGTGGACTGAACATTGGCATGTATCCCACATTTGTCCTATCACAAGGTTTTCTTGTCTTTATAAGAAACATTGTCACAATACATGGTAAAGAAGCAAGAGAAGGGAGGACTTTGTGTGGGGCCTCTCGGGCTTGCATGGGCCCGGCTAGCTAGGCACCCAAAAGACATTTTGAATGAAATGACTATTATAAACTATGAGGAAAATAATCCCACATTGATGTTGCAAGAAGGAAATTAGATGTTTATAAAGAAAGCCATACAATATCATAGTGTCCAAAGCGGATGCAAGGTTTAGAGGTCTTCTCACGCGAGCACAAAGGTTGAGGAAGCTACATGGAAGATGATGAAGATGGCGGGCCCCACACATGTGGGTAATGTGAAATTTTGATGAAACACACAGTGAGTAGCTTGATTGCATCGATATGTGTGCCATAGGATCTGACAGACATCATCATTCCATGAAAATGGAGATGCACAGGAGTTAACTTGGTGGATTAGCGACAGAGCGCCACGTGTCATCCGCTGAGTTGGCAGATATGTCACAGATAAATGCATGATTAGCGAGAGGAGCCAATCACAGATCACCATGTGGCAGGGAGGTGTACACAGGTCCAACTGGGCAATGAGGTGGATCATCAGACCAATAGGATGGTGTCACGTGGCACAGGGGGCCCATCTCAAATTTCAAGTCTACAGGAAAAGAATTAAATTCGAATTTGTAAAGTTTCAACTGAATGAAAAAATAAAAAATTTAAATGATGTTGTTTGTTCATGGAAAATGATGCCTGGGACTCATTTTTTACCCGAATATACAAGTATTATATATTTTTGGAATCGGCACGAAATGAGCTTTCCAATGGCAGTGTTTATTTTCAGTTTTGACAAAGTTGGTGAGAGCAGTAATGGAATATGTAATCCGAGGTCAAATTTGGGTAAGGATGCAGATATTTTGTAAGAGATATGTTCTGGAATGAAATGAAATTAGATTTTTTTTGAGATATTTTTGGTTAGTCATAGGGATGACTATGTTTCCCTAAAAAAAGCCCTAAATGGTCCTTAGCTTGTTGCAATCCTATATATGGATTTCCAAGACCATTTACAAAGGTTGTTGGTTTCCTGGTTCACAAGGTCATATCTTGAACCTTTAGTCAAGGAGGAGGACATGTTCAGTCCAGTTTGTATCAGAGTAGAGTAGAAAATTGCAGATCATTTGCATATTGTGTCAAGTGGCTTTGAATCTTCAAGCAAGGTGTATACAGAGGCTTAGGTCCTCATTCTTATTTCAAGTTTTCAGTTCCATTTCTCTCCAATCTGTGTCAAGTTTTATGGGTTTTGAATTCTTTGTATGGATTTTATCTATGCATGTGTTATTTGTCTTCAGTTCTGGTTGTAATCAGATTAAAATATGCTCTAGATGATACACAAATTCATGAGGTTTGCATAGGGATTTCTGTAAGTAGTATGGTTCTGGGTATTTGTATTTATGACTTGGATCTATGATGAAGTAATAGTAATCAGTCTTTGTATTTTGCAGTGTACTAGATGATTTGCCCAATGGATAAGGCACTGATCTGAAACAAGTAAACTCTATGCTGATACATGTTTGGTTGGGATGTGTTGTATTCTGCAAAAGATAAATTAAATCCTTTCTACCCTTTCAGTTTTGTGTTGTGTAGTATCAGTTTCACCCTAGCAATGGAGATTCAATGAATGACTGGTTATCATTTAGTACTTTCTTGTTATTATCTTCTTTGTTCAATCCAGTCTTGGTGTTGTAAAGAGTGTTTCATTTACTAGATTAGGTGCACCCACCTTGGTTCTGTAGAGCCAGAAGTACAGAGGGCAGTCTTGTCCCTATAGTTGGTCCAATTACCTATAGATCTCCCCATATTTGGAACTGACCATTCCCAAAATCAGTCTTAGGTATATCAGTGTCTCATGGAGTGTAAAATCCTATCTAGGAACCAACATCTTTAATTTATATTCTCCCTCTTAACTGCTTATCCTTTCTTTCCATCTTTCTTCGCTTCTTCTTTTGCTTCCTCTTTGTGCTCATAGACAATAGCATATTCTCCCTCTTTGACAAAAATGCCAAAGATACATAATCCTAAAAATTTTGTTAGGAAGTGGATCATACCTAGCATGTATTGATATCTCATTGCATACATAACCATTTTTCACAATTGAAGGCATCACCTAAAGAGTGAACACTAGCATCAACTCACAAAATAGATATTCTAATGAATCCTTAAATTGATGAAGCATGCATCTTGCTTTAGTAAATATTGGATAGGGGAAGAACCCCTAATTTACCTCTGAGATACTCAAAATATTCCTTTGGTAGTGGCTTGGTAAATATATCTTCTATTTGCTCCTTTTGAATTTACATACTCCAATATTACATGCTTTTCTTGAACTTATTCTCTCAAGTAATGATGCTTGATAGAAATGTTCTTGGTCTTGGAATGCATCACTAGATTCTTTGATATGTTGATAGCACTTGTATTACCATAGTAAATAGTAGCTGGATTGGTAATCTCCTCTTGCATACCTTCAAGTAGTTTTTTGATCCATACAATGTTTGCACAATTCATAGTTGTTGCTACATAATCTATCTTGACAATAGATTGTGAAATACAACTCTTTTTCTTACTCATCCATGTCACTAATATTTCTCTCAAAAAGAAAGCTCCTCCACTTATACTTTTCCTATCATCAATATTTCCAGCCCAATCAACATCAGTGTAAACCTTCAGATCAAAATCTTCTCCTTTCTTGTATAGTGGACTGAAGTCTTTAGTACCTTTCAGATATCTAACTATTCTTTTAACTGCATACATGTGTGATTACTTTGGATTGGAAGAAAATATTGCAACAATACCTACTGCATGAGCAATATTAGGTCTTCTATGTACAACATACTGTAGCTTACCAATCATTGATTGGTAGAGTGTTTCATTCACTTATTTTGACTCATCTTCTTTTCACAATTTGCAATAGGTAGCCATCAGTATTCCAACCGGTTTTGACTCTTCCATACCAAATGTATTCAGGATCTCCTTGATGTATTTTGACTGTGTGATATAGATCCCATCTTTGACTTGTTGAATGTATAGTCCAATAAAGAAATTTATTTCTCCTATCATGGACATCTCAAATTCTTTCCTCGTCTCCTTAGCAAAAGATTTACATAATTTGTTATTTCCTCCAAAAATATTATCATCAACAAATATCTTTGCAATCAAAATCCTTTCATTACTATCACATTTCATATACAAATTGTTGTTTTCACTTATTCTTTGAAATCCAATCTTGATTAAATATGAATGTAACCTTTCATACCATGCTTGGGGTTCTTTTTTTAAACCATACAGTGTCTTGTGTAGTTTACATACCATGTCCTTGTTAGTATTCTCAACAAATCCTTCAGGTTGTTCAACATAAACTTCTTCTTTAAGAATATGCTTAAGAAATGCAAACTTAACATCCATTTGATAAATTTTAAATCCTTTATAAGTTGCATATGCTAGTAGAATTTTAACTCCTTCTAATCTACCAATAGGTGAAAAAGTCTCACCATAATCAATACCTTCTTCTTGTGTATACACTTTGCAAACCAATCTTGGTTTGTTCTGATTACATTTCCATGTTCATTCAGTTTGTTTCTAAAAATCCACTTAGTACCAATAACATTTTTATCTTTAGGTCTCGGTACTAAAGTCCATGTGTTATTATTTTCAATTTGGTCTATCTCTTCTTTCATAGCTTTAACCCAATCTTCATTATCTAATGTATCATTTACTTTTCTTGGCTTAAATTCAGAAATCAAACATGTGTTATCTCTCAACTTACTTCTTTTCATAACTCCAACATTCTTGTCTCCAATATTTTTGTTCAGTGATTGGTATCCTCTCACATACTTTGCTAGAACAAGCTTGGTAGACTATGGTAGTTCTTTATTTTCAGCATTCGGTGGTGGATCTCTTTGTTGAGCTTCCTCCTCAATTTTTAATGTCGATAAGGTATTAGGAACATCAGTTTGAATATATACAAATATTTGATAGTCCTCGGGTTCCTTTTTATTGTCTTCATTATTTTTCTCTGCAAATTCATCAATCCTTACATTTGCACTTTCTACAATTTTGTTAGTAGACTTGTTTAAGCACTTGTAAGCCTTGCTCTTTCCTTATACCACTTAAACATTTGAAAAACACCAGATTTATCCTTCAAAAACATGACAAACATCATTCTTGAATAATCAACAACAAATAAAATGAAATATCTATCACCATAGTAGCATTGTGTTCTCATAGGTCCACATAGGTCAGTGTGCACTAACTCCCAAAATTCCTTGTGTAGTGCTTGACTTTGTCATCTTACCAACTTGACATCCTTTGCACATGACTTTTTTAGGTTTATCCAGTCTTGGTAGACCTCTTACTCTATTCTTTTTTCTCACCTTAATTAAGTTGTCAAAATTTACATGAAAAAATTTCTTGTGCCATAACCATACATCGTCAACTTTAGAAAATAAGCAACTTTTTTGTAGTAGTAACAAGGTAGAGTAAGTTACCTTTTGATAGTTCACCAATGGCAATCATACTTCCATTCTAATCAAATACTTTTACCTTTCCATTCTGGAATTCCAATTGGTGACCTGTGTTATTCAGATGTGCCATACTTAATAGATTGTACTTTAGTCCTTCAACCCAATAGACATCATCACATTGTGTATTATCCAGAAGAATTATAGAACTTTTATCTCTCATAGGATATGGAGAATAATTACCAAATATAACATAACCTCCATCATGATCTTCCATAGAAATGAACTTATGTGTGTCACCAGTCATATGATGTGAACATCCACGATCCATTATCCATGTATCATCCTTACTAACATGAGAAATTAGATCTTTTTGTTCTTCATACCTTTCTTCATTAGAATCATCCTTGATAGAAACATACACAACCTCTTCACCTTCATCATTATCTATATCATCATCAGTTAGTCTATCTTTAGAAATGTAGCATAACTTCTTACCTTTGTTCTTGAAATATTGATATCTCCTAAATCTATTCTATCTTTTGTTGTTATCTCGGTTGTCTTTCTTCTCATCACTATTTTTGTTAGGACATATAAATTCAATGTGACCAATCTTATTGCAATTAAAACAATTCAAAGGTAACTTACCTCAGTATTTGCCTTTTCCTCTCAGTAGTCTCCTAGCTAGTAAAGCTTCAATCTCTTATTGTTCTCTTTCCTCTTCAAATCGAATTTCTAGATCACTCTTGCAACTCTAAAATCTTTCACTTGCACTACTTACATAACCATCACTAGATCTAGACCAAAAGAAATCAACTTACCAATTGTAGCATCCAATGAAATAGGCATCTATGGAATGGATCTCAGTTCTTGTATGGCAGATAATCGAATGACATATATAGGAAAAAAATTCCTCAGTAGTTTACTTGTTACATCTTCTTCTTCAATATGTCCTACAATACCTCAGATAACACTCACAACTTCCTTCAATCTTGTACTATATTGTGTAACATCTTCACCTTCTTTCATTCTCATGGAGTCAAATTTACATTTTAGACTTTCATCTTTTGCCTTATGAGCATGCTGATCTCCACCATATACAAATGCAAGCTTGTCCTACATTTTTTTTGCAGTATCAAATCCTTTTAGATCATTGAATTCTAGGTTAGTGAGAGCAGAAGTTATCTTAATCATAACTTGTGTATGGTATTTCCTTTCTCTTACTTGTTCAACTGTCATAGGCCCAAATGGTGGTGGTGAATATACATTGGCAAGATAGCATATAGCATACTCTCTAATTCCAGGCATGTGCAATCTCATCCTGCTTTTGCACATAGAGAATTTATCCCTATTCAACTTTGCTTCATCCCTCTTATACATCTTTGGATATTTTACTCAAATCTTTCAAACTTATCCCTTTAGAGTACTTATATCTGATACCAATTGTTGGATTATTGAGAGGGGGGGGGGTGAATCAATAATAAGTGAATCTTTAAACCTTAAAATTTTAACTCTAATTCAACTCAGTAACAACTCGGTAAGACAAACTTCAATATTAACCGATAATAGTAAATTAACTTATCAATCAACAATAACATCCACAATAAACATTCAACACAAATAACACTAGTACATAATGTGGAAACCCAATTTGGGAAAAACCACTATGGAAATTGTCACCAACCAAAGAAATACTCTTTTGAAGTATGTTCGGTTAAAAGCTAATCTTGTTAAAGATTACAATGCACATTGTTAAATGTGACCCTGTTAGGGGATTTGCCTCAGATCTGTTAGGATCTTCACCTTTTTAGGAGTGGGGTGCTTAAATTTATTTAAACACTCTTGTAGAATGTCACCTCTCTCAAGGTTTTACAATAAGACGGTTAAGTCCACTTAGTTAAGAGATTTTCCCTCTACAAATGTTAATAAGCAATAATATAGAAATCAATCTGTAAATATGCAACTATCTCTTTGTTATTCAGATCCCTTATGCGCTCTTTGTCTTCACTTATTTCCTTCACTGCTCACTAGCCTCAACACTTCATCAATCTGAGCTCACAGACTCAGATTTCAACCTTTTCTTTCTTTGCTACATCACTCGATTACACATCCACAATTCAACTTGCCAGCTCATTTCTCATTCAATTTCATCATTTATATAGACTTTATTTTGCCTCTTAATCTCCTTTATTATGTTTTCCTCTATTTATTCTACATTGTCAGATTATCCTCTTTAACTATTTCAATGAATTTGGAACTCGGTAAAATGTTTTATCATCACTTCAGAACTTGAACTCTTCTTGGAACTTGCACCTTCAATTGTTGCCACTTAGATCTTACCATAGATCATCACCTTGAATTTTATTGAATGTAGATCTCTTCAACTAACTCTTCCTCATCCTTGGAATCTTCTAGATCATTGTGGCTCATCATTAAATGTCATTCTGATCCTTGTATTTAATATTTGTTCCTTGTTCGGTGCCTTTTCTTATCCTTCAACCAAAATTTTGTTTTCTCCACTCGATAACTAACTCTATGTACTCAGTGTCTTGATTTCCTTTCTCTTTACCAAAAGTTACTTTCCTTTTATCGAATAACTCTTCCTACTTGGTAACTGAACTATTTCTTTGCCTTGTCAACTTTACTCCTTGCTCACTAATACAATCTCCTTTACCGACTTGATATAATCAAATTTAAAGTAGAAAATAACTTAATAATTATTACTTTATCATTGTCTGATCTGTATTAGCTTCCCATTTAAGTTCTTTAACTTCACAACTTCTTACTTCCTCTTTTTCCTTAACTCACTAAACTTATATCATACTCTGAATGATATGGAAACTCAATATAAACCATAAATCAATTGCTTCACATCAATGACAAAACAAAAACTTATCTAATCCTTCTACAATCTTGTATACCTCTGATCTCAGTCAGTCTTCATCATCATCACCATCAGTTGTACTTAACATTATGGTGATGTCATTACTGGCAACACATTTTTTTTTGTCAAGCAAACAACTTTTTCAATGGTACTGAAGGATCAAAGTGAAAAATGGCTAAGTGTTTAGTCAATCGGTGATAGTGCAGAAAACAAGAAAAAATAAATTATTTCCAGAGAAGATGATTGAGTTAAGGTGTGTGGTCATAGAGTTAGCACTACAAATGTATATCTATCTATTCCTACGATCACATCAGTTATTTTTAACTATTCTGAAAGTTATTGAAGATTGAAGTGAAACTGGCAGTTAGGACAGTGTACCGATGGACACAGTTGGTTAAATAAGTGTTGTGGTTAAATGTTTATGTCAGGATGACATGTTTTTGGGTTTTAATATTTTAAGTCAACATCAAGGATATTTAATTCTGATAATGCAAAATGCAAATATGCTATCAGGATTTTGGAATTAAGATATGATATGCAAGCTAAGGATTTATGCAACTTGGTTTTTAGACTTTAAAATTTTTGAGAAAACTCTTTGGAAAATACAAACATAAGAGTATAAACTTAGGAATTTGAATATTGGATCTTGAATTTAAAAAAGAGACAAAATAAAAAAGGATCAAATTGATAAAGGACCAAGTCAAACCCTTCAAGATATCGATAGAATTTTATTTGAAAAAGTAAAAAGGAAAAAAGATTAATAAAAAATCAACAAAGTCAAGATCCTTTATTCATCAACATAAGGAGAGACTCTAAGACTTGGATTTTGTTTATATTTTTTGCAAAATTCTCAAGGGATCTAAGTGAAAAATGAGGACTATGCTAAAGACTATAATAAGGGTTTGCGATGAGGACCAATGCAAGGACTTGAGAATGATAACACAAAGGGACAAATGCAATGTAAGCTAAAGTTTTGAGAATGGACTATAATATGAAAAATGAGGACTATGATATGAAGAATAAGGACTCCTAATCATGCCAAAAAATTACAAAATGCATGTCTATGAAGATCCATTATGCTCACAAAGTTTTGTGACAAAACTGTTTGTGACCAATGAATATTTAAAGTACTTTTGCAATGTTTTAAAAATGTGGTGAGTATTTTGAAAGTATTTTTTAAAGTTTTTGCAATGTTTGAGCACTCACACAAGACACATCAGGAAATATGACTATTATAAAATTTAAACAAGCACATCACAACCTAGGCTTGAAGGATAGCATCCACTGAATTCTCACTTGAAAAAATTTCAGCCACACCAACTCAAGGTGGATAGTCTAGAATCTTGGAGGCATGGGATCCCCCTTACATTGCACTCACTTCTTAGGCACACCAAGCTTCAAATCACAAGGGATATCACTTTCCAAGGGACCCCTGTCTCTACCAAGAGCTACAAAAGTATGGGATGTCTTCATTTGCATGGGTGACCTCTTGCGTCAGTGAATAGAAGGTTTTTGGAAACAACATTATGGTTTTAGCATGAAACATCCAGTTCAATGGATGGTGTGATAAAATCCTATAGGAGGTCTCCCAGTGTTGAGAACCAAGGTTTTACACACCACAAGGGTACTGGAGGAGAGCTACCACCCAACCACATTGTCAATTGAAATTTTGGTCACAATCGTACATTTATATAGTGGTTTGGATGGAGACCTGGATTTGGATTGTTACCACTTGGGTCATTCCCTCTCACTGGCTCTATTAAGAAAGTCTTGAGAGGCAGGCCCTCTAAAAAACTAAATGAATCTCTCTTCACCCAAGATCTACGAAGGTGAAGGGAGAGAATATGTTCATTCAATTTTAGGGGATTTACAATATAAATAACACTTCAGACACATAAGAAAGTAATTCATTTTACAATTAGAAAGGAAATGTGATAGACAACCACAACTTATGGTTATTTTTGTTCCTAATTAAAATTACATGAGAATTGTTGTTCATTAACCCATTAAGAAGGAAAATTTGATCAAAATAGAATAATTTGTTGTTATTTCCCTTACTAATTAAAATTATGTGAAACTTCTTGGGTTCTTTGATCCACCTAATTAGACTATATGCAATTTGTAGTTCATTTACCCATCTGATTAGGCTATGTGCAATTTGTTGTTCATTTCCTCCTAATTAGGCTAGATACAACTTTTTGTTCATTTCTCCTCCTAATTACGCTATGTGCAATTTGTTGTTCATTTATCCTCCTAATTAGACTATGTAAAATTTGTTGTTCATTTTAAAGACCAATTAAAAATATTTGATTTGTTGCATGTATAAAATAAGAAAGCTTGCAAGTATCACAAGTTAGACTCCCAAGCGCATAGATCGAGTTCTTGTACTTTCAAAACACACCAAAAAATAAGAAAAATCTTTTAGAATTGCATGTTCACATCATGTTCACCAAATGGAGGAGATGGAAAAGAGGAAATATGCATGCTAAGGCAACCACAACTTATAATTTAGCATACAAAATAAATCCTATCCTAACATAAGATTAATTGAGACAAAATGCATAAAAGAAATCAAATGAATCCAAACACTTCCTCAATTTCACTCCCATGTCCTTTCTCTCTTCTCAAAATGTTGATATGTTTCTCCCATTATGACAAGATGCACCTATAGCACGAAAGCAAGAAATTGACAATAATGACGTGAAGATTCAAAAGATGTGGTTAGTAAAAAATGAGAGAAGTGATCTCAATTTATAGAATTTGCAAGAGAAATTCCAAATTTAGCAATTAAGTTTGCAAAGGGGCAATTGTCATAGATTATGGCTATTGGAAAATTTGAAAGAGGAAATTTGTCATTAATTATGACAAGTTATGACAAATTGAATGCACAATTATAAATTATTGAGTAAAAAAGGGAAATTTGTCATAAACTATGACAAATGTGACAAAAGAAAACAAGAAAAAAAAAAAATTGTCATAAACTATGACAATTTATGACAAGAGGAAAAAGGAAAATTGTCATAAACTATGACAATTATGAAAAAAGGAAAAGGAAAGGTAGAGGCTGAAAAAGAGGAAGTGGAGGGTAGAAAAGTGTTTGATGCACAAATTAAGGGATAAAATCCCATTTGGCAAAAGGAGGGAATTATTGAATTTTAAAATTTATTATTCTCACAAAATAGAAATTAGGATTTAGGAATTATGAAAATTTTACAAATCAATAATTAGGCAATTAATTAATGTCAAATTAATTAATTGTGAAACTTAGGGAAAAGAGATAAATAAATATAATTTATTTATCAAAACTAAGACTTATGGATAAATTGTGGGTTATTTACCCCTAAAGAAGACAAATTAATTCATTTGACCAAATTGATGATTTTGATGAGGCAAATGATCAATTTTGATTATTTTGATAAGGAGTTGAAATGACTCTAATAATTTTGATAATTAATTGTATTGATTTCAAAAGTGATTGATTAGGTAAAAAATGAGGAAAAGATCAAGGAGAAATATTAGTGAATTAGGGATGAAAAATAGACATTGAAGATATGTTAAAAAAGGGGGGGGCACATAGGCATTGACCATTTTTTAGTGTTTACAAATGTAAACTTCAATTTCATGGCCAGGGACCACAAATGCCCCTACTTCTATTTAATAATTGTTTGATAGCTCTTATTTTATTTTTATTGAACAAAAAATGACCCTTCTGATATTGTACACAACATTTTATAACAAATGCAATGTAACAATTATTGTAAAGCTCTTATCTAATTTGTAATATATTAGGAAAATAATGAAATTAAAAAAAAATCTAGATTTAGAAAGACATAACACAATTTCAAAATATATAGTAGTAGACTATTAAAAAAATTCAAAAAGTATTTTAACAAAAGAGAAAGGAAAATATCCTTACCTCAAATATGAGCAATTTACAAGAGCAAGGTAGGATCCTTTTCCCAGAGCTGCACATATTTTGGGATCAAAGGCTATCCAAAACTATGCTTTATTATTCCACATATGGCATCCTTGGATGTTCCATTCCAAGCACACTAGATATTTTCATTACCCCCATTCTTTTTGGTGATAATATCCATGTGTCGTTGAAAAGAATGCAATTGAGATTGCCTCACAACACTACGATGAGAGTTGTGATAAATTCCAACAATGCTTTTAAATAACGGTGATGATCTAAGGACAATTGATATGACAAATATGCTCAATCAAAAAGAAATGTGTCAATATTATTATTTTTCATTTAATGAATAGTAGAACATTGATTGGCGAGTGAGGGAAAGCTCTTGTACACACTATTTTTCTTATTTTGAAACATTTGGTCCCTCACCAACCAAATATAGGCTTACATAATAGTATAGATTAGGAGAATCTAGTGAGGTCCCTAATAATAAAGAGCCCCACTAAAACTAGTCACAATGTTGATCTTACCAATGAAGTAACTGTAATGAATGCTTCATATGAGTGTCACTCTTATAGAACCCATAATCTAGAATATGTTCAAACCCTCCGCTATTGCCCAAAATATCCCCATCAAATGTGGAAATTCAATTTATTCAAATTGTCTGATAAGAAGCCCTTCAATCCTAATAAATATGTATAAGTAATAACAAAATAATTTGTATTAGAGGTTGTAAACACTTAAATTTGATTACATAAATCTGTAATCACATTTAGTTTTCTCATAGGGAATTATTGATTAAGTGTTTATTATTTAATTAATCTATGTCATCCCCCTAATTAATTAATCCAATAGTAACCCATAACCATTTAACTAAATAAAAAACCCTTCCTCTATTAATTTAAATAAATACAATTATCTATTTAAATTAATTCATAAATCCCCTTTTCGTCCCTCTTGATTAAATAATCCCCTTTAATCAATTTGAGAACATGGCTCCTAACTCTAACCCCTAGCCTAACCTCATCCAACTACCTAACCCTTGGTTCCAACTCAACTCAATCCATTCACACATACTAACCTCACTCAATTAATTAATCACCTCTTGATTAGCTAACTAAGCCTCCACTCATTCCCTCTCCTCCCATCATATCCTCCTAATTCTCCCACTTTGCCTCTAATCCAAGCCTGATTACTCCCTAAATATTTGCAAAACCTTAATCATGAGGATTAAGAAATCCTAACCCACCCTAAAGTCAACCTAATGTCTTGTCAACTCCTATCCTAACCTCCATTCCACTTGTCAACCTTAAATGCTCTTACACATCCCTTACACCCTCAACCACATTCTTACATCTTTGTCCCCAATTCCTAGTTCCCAAAACGACCGCATTCCTCCAAACTTGACCTTTGGGGTATGAGATAATATGTTCCTTCATGTAATGTCCTCCCAATCCCTAATCCATTCTCAATCTCTCTCCTTGTGACACTTGTCACTGTATACGGTCACCTAGACTATTAGCCCCTTTTGCTAAATCATCAATTACTTGCTCTTGATCAAATCCTAGCTCTATCATTTATTCAATTATTTTCTATGGGCTAACCATCTTATCCTAAGTTTTTATTTATTTAAAAGAAATATTTCCTCCCCTTTTAATAAATAAAAAGCCCCCACTTTTCCTCTTATCCTAAGTTGCAGAAATAAAGCATTATTCTTATTTTATAAAAAGAGAAAAGAACTTTTTATCTCATATGGACACAAAAGTCAACTCTTATTTTCTCATTGGAGGATATTTGTGCACAAGGATCAAGCTTCTTTTTTTCTCCACCCTTGATTAAATCTTTTGCCTCTTAATCTCCATGGTCCATTCCTTTTCATTTCTTATAAAAGGAGAGCTCTCTTCTTCATTTTCATATCTTAGGTTTTTATGCTAATGTTATGATGTAGGTTTTCTAGGTCACTTTGGAGCTTTTTGGAGATTTGGAGCATTCTTGGCTTTTGCATCTACATGTTATCATAGTTTCATTTCTTGCATAGTAGCTTCATTATCATGGCATTCTTAGCTTAGATTTCCTTTATGCTTTAGATTAATTCATCTAGCTTAATTAGGAGGCTTTGTAATACTTGCATCTTTCATTTCCATAGTTTAGCTTGCATATTCATCTTAATCTAGCTTGCATTGCATTTTCATTCTTGATTTTTGAGGATATTGGCATTCTTGCCCTTGTCTTCATTGAATCTCCCATTGCATGGTTTACTAGCAAGGTTATTGGTTAAATAGCTCTAGCTGAGAATATTCTTAAAACCCTTGCACTCCATGCCTAGGGAGCTATGGATCAATTTTTGAGGCCTCGCTCTTGAGTGTTCTTGAATGTAATGATTCATAGAAGTGTGACACAATTATAGCACACAGTCACAAGGCTATGAGTTTGAAGAAGCACAATATATGTTCTCTCCTTCAAATGCATCTTGTACCTTCCTCAATTTTTCATCTCAACCATCCATTTCACTTACTCTTTGCCTATAAATTGAGGCCTCTTCCATTCACAAATCATCCACCTTCCATGCATTATTTTAATGTCATTTTTTCTACAAGATAATAAGAAAAGTAACATCCTAATGCCAAGATTATCTCACAAATCCTATTGAAGCTTGAGCAATTGAGAACACATCCAAATATATTGGACACATCTGATCATCAAGGAGGGCTTTTTGATGTTTTTTAGGATTGCATTCACTTTAGTTTTGTAGGCCTTTCTTTGTCTAATCTATATGTTATATTGATATTGTGTAGTTGAATGTTTTACTAGCTTAATCCATTTGTAGACTCACATTTCTTTGTATATGGAGACATGCATTTATAAGTTCTTTTGTCCATATTTTCCTTCTCCTTGCCTTTGTATTTACCTCTATTTCACATTCTCTTCTATCTTGCATGTAACTAATCACTTTTTTTTAATGGTATTATCTAAAATAAATTTTAGCACTAATAGTTGCATGTCAAATTTATTCAATAAGCTAAAATTTTTGCAACCATTTTTTATGCCACTATAGAAAGCCTCTCAACTTAAATATTAACCAAGTTCACTGGAGGTATAGGTGTTGGTGCAACAAAGTGAGTATGGAGCCGCCCAAATGTCTTTTTCTACTTTTCTCTTTTTGTTCCCTAAAGTGCATGGAAAAAGTTTTTCCAATTCATATTATAATAATACTAATTTATTATAATACTAATTCTATAATTAATATAAAATTATATTAATTTTTATTTTTAGGGATACAAATTGATCTTTAGGGTCATACCTATAATGTTGAACCAAGGAAAATACATGGTTTTGGATGCTCCTTTATAAAGAGCCAAAGTGTAAAATACCCTTTTAGAGTCTAAATTATAAGATCCTCATTGTGGTACTTTATAAAAAAAATTGAGGTGTTTCTATTAAGAAAATAAATTGCGTCTAGTAAACCCTAAGTTGAAAACCTACATGATATTATTTTAGGAAATTTAGATCTAATAAGGGTTTGGAGATATTACTAAATAGAACACAAGAAATTGAAATTATCAGTTGATTGTGAAAACCCAGATTAAATCAAATAATAAAATTAGGTTCTCAATTAATAAATTACTTGTTTGAGTTATAAAAAAAATAAAAATCATAATTGTTAAAAGTCTTTCAAAATTTATATATATATATATATATATATATATATATATATATATATATATATATATATTATGTAGATATATTTTTGTATTAAAAAAACCCCAACTTGCTGGAGATGGGGAATAGACAAAAAAAAGTGTCAGAAAAAAAATACAAAATTTTTTTATAAAAAAATTAATAGGAGGGAGGTGGGGGTCTCTCCCCCCCCAACCTCCCCCTGACAGCTCAAGTTTTCAAAGGCAGCTAGACTGTGTAATGCCTCTCCAACCCTAACATGTCTTGGATATGCTCACTGGAAGTTAGGAAGTGTTATATGTGATTGTATGGTTATTTTAATAAGAGAATGATCCTTCTTGAGGAGTTTGCTTAACCCAACTCTCTTCCAACCACTATAACTTCACATTCTAATTTGGGAAGTGATAAATATTGTATAGGTATGTCCTTTTATATCTTCTTATGTGTCAATGATATTTTAGGACCTTGATGTGAAGGGATCACCTGATAGATCTATATGTTCCTGTGTGAGATGCTCATTATCAATGTTTATGATTATCTTAGGTTAATTGGTTATAATCACTTAAGGGTTATTTTTTTTATGCACTCTGATGATGCTACTTGTTATACTTGAGACTAGACATGATTGTGATATTTTAGCATTGTGGACTGTATGTTTCCTTTATACTAGACTTAGGTGATGATACCTCAACTGCATGAAAGGATACGGGCAGACTTAGAGCTGCATATCCATATTTATTTGTAGGCTCGCAGGGTCAAGCCTTATTCTAGGGGGAAAGGATGCAACACTCACCCTAGTACCTTGACAAGATTATTGCATTTAGTATCATAGACTCTATGTTTGGTTATTCATATTTTATGATGAGACCTTTTGAGCATATGTTTGATTAATAAAAACTGGTTTATGAAAGTTAGTAATTGATTTACATTATCAATAGGACATTCTTCTTATATATATTTACATCATTATATTATGAAGATGATTCATTCTTGTTTTACAATATGTAGTAATGATTATTCTGGAGCTAACCTTACTAACCCATTTATGCTTTGGTATTAAAATTGTTAGATGTGCTTGTGGGATGAGGAGAGGCAATCGTAGTCACTCCTACGAAAGATCCATATGATGTCGCATTCTCCCTCCTTGTTTTCCACTATGTTGTATATATGTTGGTATATATGTTATCTCAGCTTGATGATGTAGGATGTAGGTACTAGGCATCAACTTCACCTGGCTACACAGGTTTGAGCGTGCCTTGAAATCCTCAAACATTGTTGTGTGGAGATATTTCTAAGATACTCTCAAGGATTCCCTATTGGCTTAGGTTCCTGTTTAGGAAGTCACCTTAGCTTGGAGGGTTTGATAAGTATTTATGAATTTCTTGATTTTGGAGATTTATGTTTTAGAGCGTGTTTTCTTTATTCTTTATGTATGTTAAAGTATTATGTTTTTCTATCTTTTAAATATATATTTTGATGTATGTGGTTTAATTTATTATATATGTGTATGTATATATGGGTGCATACATATATACTTACGTGTATATAAATATACTTATATAGTTATGTGTTTGTTTTGTATATGTGAATGTATTTTATGATAATAGAGTAATAATTTATTATATAATAAAAAAATAAAATGATTATAAATAATTATCTATTTTTGAGTAAAACTAGCTTGCATAGGGGTTTTGAACTCGAGACCTCCTAGGAGTTAGGCTAGTTAGTTTCCATTGGGGCTATTTGAGTTACTTGGTAATCTTATTTAGCTTTATTATATGAATAGTTTTTGTAAAGTAAAATAAGTAATAAAAATAATAAAATGTTTATTTAAGGCTTTCGGAGTTGTTTAATATTTGTAACCAACTATAGTAGTTAGAGAAATTGCTTCCCATAAAGCAACTCCTCCAACCACAAGGTTGGATATGAATATTTGGAGGAATGGAGAGATTCGGGAGGAGAAAAGGAAAAATAATATAATGGAGGTCTAGTTATGGAGATTCTAAGAATAGATATTTCAATTTAAAAATGGTGTTATTCAACAAAATTTGAGGAAGATAACAGTGTTTTATTTTTCTGATAAAAGGGAGAAACAATTGTTGCAAGAAACATATAGTCCCGATGTGGAGGTCATTTCTCTCTAACAAATAGTTGGATCTTGTTAATTTTTTAATATGTTGGTAAGAACCCAATTTCGTCGCTTCTCACCGGAGAGATCAACAAAATATAATGTGGTTCAAAATTTATAGATCTCTATGCGTGGATCTATCCAAGAGGACAACAAGGAGGAATTTGGAAAAAAATTTCGGATTTCCAGAAGAATTTGAGTAGATTATCTCATAGAAGAAAATTTGGAGTTAAAATATTTAATTGGAGATGGGAGAATCTCAAAGAGGAAGAGGGTGTTTGTTTTCATAAGAATTTAGAAATTTTTCCCCGAAGGACAACCATTATCTTGAAGCTTGGAAGAAGGTGCTGGTTGATACAGGTGTTGTGATTGCTCAACTTTGGAAGGAATTCTCCGTATGATTCCAGGTAGGATTTGGAATAGGGAAGAATCAACTTCTTTCCTGCATGTTTTTATATGTGTGTGTTTTTATGAAATATGTAATGTGTTAGAATTATTTTTAAAACTCTGTGGTTGTATGAATCATTAAAGTAATTAATCAATTGTAAAAGTATATTGGTTATAGGAAGTTATGATACATGTATTTGTAATATTTCTTGGGAAAATCTCTTCCTATAAGTTTATTAGTGTTTATATGATTTTATTTAATGTTCTTATGGTCTACAAGTATCTATTGCTAAATGAGGTATTGATTTGGTTTTGTTGATGGCAATGTGTAGTATTTTCGGGTAGTATGTTTAATTAACTGATAGTATATATCTTCCAAATTTCTTCCTAGGAGGGTTATGGTTATATATTTGGATGTTATTAAGTATGTTTCTATGTATATATGGTTTAGGGAAGTTTAAGGAAGTATTAGGAAGATATGGTTGAGGTTTTTCCTTTTGTGTTTTATGCAGATTTTTAGTTATGAATCCTTCATTTGATTTACTCATGTTTGATTTGGTCATTTTGGGCTTGGATTTTGGCCTATGACACCTGCATTTTTTCTAACAAGTTTGGTCTACATCATTTCACCCATGAGAATGTTAAATTAATGCATGAGGTGATTCACAATATTTTATTTAAGGTGTCTTGTTTTTGACATCCTTTCTATGATTCTTATTATGCATATGGATAAGGTTAGGACTCATCCTGAGGGCCTGAGTGCGTAGGAGAGCTCCCTAAACCTATGATTTAGAACATGTGAATTGTTTCCTTGTTCTTTGGTCTTGTGTTGGGATAGGAAACTAGGAACCCTAGGTGAGTGGCTCACCATAGGTGTTGAAACCCAAAGTGGTTGCCAGATGATCCTATGGGTGAGTTTGTAATCAAGTGATAACCTTAAAAATTAACTTGGGAATGGGGGATTTCAAAAGCTAATGAAAGAAAATATAATAAGGCCACATAGACCTGTTGGAGTACTGGGACCTTAGGTAACTTCCAGGATGGATCCCTATTCTTAAAGGGGAGACCAGGGTTATATCGTTGCCAGTACGGATCCCAATACACAAGTTGTGTGATGACACTCACTTAGGTGGTATCCCAGAACCTTAACCTCAGTGTTTTAGTATGGTGATGTTTCATATTCTTTACTCTTTCTCTTTTGATTTTTGGTTTCTTGATGTATTTGGGCCTTAGATTGCCTTAGAGTCTTGAGAGTACCTTGGTTCTATCTCCTAGCACAGGGAGTGGAACTTCACTAGTTTCACATGGTTGGGTGGAAAATCTCTTTCGAGGTATCATTCATGGTTCGTGTCTTGGATTGGATTCATATTTATTCCTTGGTGAAGATATCCTTCATTGTATCATGTATCTCTATCTTTTGTATTGAATATGTAAAGATGTATTATAAGCTCTTGGGAAACTTGATGTAATTATCTCTCTGTATTCGGTCCATGTGATGTTATTATAATTGTAATTGAAATTGTAAGAAAGAAATGATATAATATGGGAGGGGTAGTTTATGAATATCAAGAGGGAATGATTATTTGGAATCAAAAAATTATAATGAATTAATGTAGTTGTGTACCTTCTACCCTATCTCTCTTTGAATCATTGAAATTGAAAAATGGAAAGCAAGGGTTGTAAATTGAAATCTATCTATGTTTTGGAAGTACAAATGAATTATGTGTAGATAAGGTTAATGGTAAATAAATGTATGAAATAAGCAATGTACTATTTATTTCTATCTCATTTCTAAAAGTTGCATGATATGAAAAGTAGGTAAAGAAATGAATTCATTAATATAGTTAATTGTATCAATGAATCTAATGTTGGTAACAAAATTTAAGGGAACCTTTAAGGACACATTCATATGTAGGAATATCAAATAAGATCTTAGTAATGTTTTAAAAAAAAAAATTAGTTGTTTTTCTTTTACTTTAGACCTGTTCCTTATTAGAGCCCTAGGTTTCTACATTGGGAGCTCTAGGGTCTATTTGCATTTAACTCTGTCTCATCTTCTCATTAATTAAGAGCCAACTAGATGCCTATACTTATGTTGTATCACTCTTCCAAGATGCCTCCCAGCACTGTGGATGATCCAAGGAGAGAGCTCAAGATTCTCCCTCATCATCTCAATAAGAAAGTTCCCATGGGGAATATGTGGGAGAAAAAAATTTGAGTAATGACTATGAGGGGTCTCAAATGAGAGAAATAAGATAACTTATTTTGCTAAGGCTAGAACCCATTGAAAGAAAATCAAACCCCGAGGAAGAAAACCATTCTCACCTTTACGATAGGGGTAGAAATATAAACCCTAGGTTGTCTCACTAAGAACCCTGGAACTCATACTTGGCCTATTCGTAATACTTGAATACATTTTGTTTCTTCTTTTGATTTTTTCCTTATATCAATCTTGAGTACTAGACATAAAAGGGTATGTTTTCTATAATCCCAATATATTATTTTTCAAGAGTACATCCTTCTCCAAGAGATGAATGTATGAATAGATTACTTATGTTTTGTATTGTAAGATCTATGCAGTTAAAATAGATGTATTTATAAAATAGATATGAATTCCTGATACTTGGGTGTCATCTTCTTATTGTACTCCTAGTTCTAGAATATCTCAAGGAATTGTAAGGTAAGTTTTTTTGTAGTTAATCTTATCTCCTGATCCTATCATGCTATCATAAATGTTGCCAAAATAGTTTCCAAGTTGATTTGAAAAGTTAAATGCTTTACTTTCGTATAAATTCTAGTTAACTTTGTGATTTGTTTGATGATTTAAGCTAGTTAATGTGAAATTATAAGTCATATTTGAAGCATTTTACACTTATAGCAGGAAGTGCGACATGATTATATGGATACTCATGTTCCTAGGACTGAAGGTACTATAGTATTGCATGATTATAAAACATGTTTAGTAGGTTGATATAAGAGTTCAAAATCTTTTATTCCTTCCTCAAGAACTTAGGAATTTATGAATTTATATTTTCCTTGAAAATAAAATAACATGTTGAAATTAGGTAAATTTTGATATTTCATAGATATGGTAAGATTAAGAAATATCACCATCTCACATACCTTCTTAAAGTAAAGAAATTGAAAATAAAATAACAAAATATATTGTTGATAATTAAGTGTGTCTCTCCCCTCTTTTTTTTTGAAGGAATATGTTTAAAGGACTAAATTTTGTAATGTGTCATGGAGAGAAATGTGCTTAATTAGAGGAACACTTGGGTAAAGGACCTATGTTCCTAAGGTTTTCTAATAAATAGGACTATAATACACACTTCATTGAAAGGAAAAGTGTTTTATTTATATGGTAATAATTTTGAATTATATGTGATCCACGTTAGTGGTGTAAGTTAAACTGATGTAAATCACCAATTTTAAGGGAAGAGTACGATGCTAATTAAATGAGTTATTGTATAAGTATAAAAGAAAGGATAATAGACTACTTGTCTTACATAATTAAAATAATAGTTTCCTTAAAAAGAATCTTAGTAAGTGTACCTTGTTGCTAGATGCCTAGTAAGGGAATTAGGATCTTGATGAGTATCATGAAAATAAGTTTGTTTAGTAATTAGACACTTAATTGGCATTCTATGCATGAAATGCGAGTTAAAACTAACATTGTTACTAGTATAAAGGCATGATGAGTCATTATGAAATGAATAGCTATATGTTTATTAGAGTAGATTTAAGTTAAACTTTAGATCTTTCTTAAAAAGGAAATATTAGAAGAATATGTATTCTTATGTGATGCTATATGAGTCATATTGATGATGTGTATAAGGATAATAATACATGTGGTTACTCCTCAATGTGCTCCTATTAGGATAACTGTTAAATTTATGTGAATAAGGCTAGTGGGTTGAAAGTGTTAATGAAAAAATTGATTGAATAAGAGGGTAGTCGTAGGACTCATATAAGTCTCTCTCTATTGATGAATCTATCACTCTTTTTTAAAAATAGTAAATTCAAACAAACTTTTCATATCAATGTTAGAATTAGATATACTCATAAGAAACTGTATGACTTATTATGAATTTCAGGGATACAAAATTGGCTATGTAGTTAGTTAATAAGTAAGATTTGAGATGAAACTCTAGCTTAAAGAATCATGTTGAAATTCCATAGAATTCTCTTTATGAGTATGGGTATTATTTGATGGATATAATACTAATAATTGTTATAGTAGAATCATGAAAGGTATCTTAGATTACATTCTTTGAAGATGGTATGTATTATGTCTTGCATGTAAGTTTGATGTTAGTTATTCTCCTATAATAACACCTTTTAGGGTAAAAAGTAATTTTTTTTCATCAAAGAGATCTATTTTTTTGTCTAAGTTGAAAGGTTACTCACAAAACTATGTGATGATATATGTGGCCAAATTTGAATATTTTTAAGATTTTAGTTTTAAAATGCTTACAAAGGTAGATGTGTAATAGTAGTAACTTATGTACTCCCATTGAGAAATGAATAACCCCCATATCAATTTTTTATTTAGTTTAGAGCATTAATTTTGGACCCAAATTCTTAATTGCAAGTCACCTTTGGGAATTTTTAAATATGTCTTGTTATTGGAAGAACTCCTAACTCTTGAGGTGAAAATTCTACCAAATATATCAATGTTAGACCAAACTAGAAATATTTGCAATATTGTTACTATTATGAATGATCATTAGCTTAGTAATTTTTGACTTCCAGGAGTAAGTTGAATCTTAGGGAGGGATGATGGAATGTCCCTCCAACCCTAACATGTCTTGGATATGCTCACTAGAAGTTAGGAAGTGTTATATGTGATTGTATGATTATTATTATAAGAGAATGATCCTTCTTTAGGAGTTTTCTTAACCCAACTCTCTTCCAACAACTATAACTTCACATTCTAATTTGGGAAATGATAAATATTGTATAGGTATGTCTCTTTATATCTTCTTATGTGTCAGTGATATTTTAAGACATTGATGTGAAGGGATCACCTGATAGATCTATATGATCCTTTGTGATATTCTCATTATCAATGTTTATGATTATCTTAGGTTAATTGGTTATAATCACTTAAGGGTTAATTGTGTTACCCACTCTGATGATGCTACTTGTTATACTTGAGACTAGACATGATTGTGATATTTTAGCATTGTGGACTGTATGTTTCCTCCATACTAAACTTAGGTGATGATACCTCAACTACATGAGAGGATACGGGCAAACTTAGAGCTGCATATCCATATATATTTGTAGGCTCGTAGGGTCAAACCTTATTCTTGGGGGAAAGGATGCAACACTCACCCTAGTACCTAGGCAAGATTATTACATTTAGTATGATAGACTCTATGTTTGGTTATTCATATTTTATGATGAGACCTTTTGAGCATATGTTGATTAATAAAACTGGTTTATGAAAGTTAGTAATTGATTTACATTATCAATAAGACTTTCTTCTTATATATATTTACATGATTATATTATGAATATGATTAATTCTTGTTTTACAATACGGAGTAATGATTATTCTAGATCTAACCTTACTAATCCATTTATGCTTTGGTATTAAAATTTTATGATGTGTTTGTTGGATGAGGAGAGGTAGTCGTAGTCACTCCTACGGGAGATCCACATGATGTCACACTCTCCCTCCTTGTTTTCCACTATGTTGTATATATGTTGGTATATATGTTATCTCAGCTTGATGATGCAGGATGCAGGTACCAGGCATTGATTTCACCTGCCTACATAGGTCTGAGCATGCCTTCAAATCCTCAAATGTTGTTGTGTGGAGATATTTCCAAGATACTCTCAAGGATTCCCTGTTGGCTTAGGTTCCTGTTTAGGAAGTCACCTTAGCTTGGGGGATTTGATAAGTATTTATGAATTTCTTGATTTTGGAGATTTATGTTTTAGAGTATGTTTTCTTTATTCTTTATGTATGTTAAATTATTATACTTTTCTATCTTTAAAATATATATTTTGATGTATGTGGTTTAATTTATTATATGTGTGTATGTATATATGGGTGCATACATATATACTTACGTGTATATATATATATACTTATATAGTTATGTGTTTGTTTTGTATGTGTGAATGTATTTTATAATAATAGAGTAATAATGTATTATAGAATAAAAAAATAAAATGATTATAAATAATTATCTCTTTTTGAGTAAAACTAGCTTGCCTAGGGGTTTTGAACTCGAGACCTCCTAGGAGTTAGGCTAGTTAGTTTCCATTTGAGCTATTTGAGTTATTTGGTAATCTTATTTATCTTTATTATATAAATGGTTTTTGTAAATTAAAATAAGTAATAAAAATAATAAAACATTTATTTAAGGCTTACAGAGTTGTTTAATATTTGTAACCAACTATAGTAGTTGGAGAAGTTGCTTCCTGTAAAGCAACTCCTCCAACCACAAGGTTGGATATGAATATTTGGAGGAATGGAGAGATTCGGGAGCAGAAAAGGAAAAATAATATCATGGAGATCTGGTTATGGAGATTCAAAGAATAGATATTTCAATTTGAAAATGGTGTTATTCAACAAAAGTTGAGGAAGATAACATTGTTTTATTTTTATGCTAAAATGGAGAAACAATTGTTGCAAGAAACATATAGTCCCGATGCGGAGGCCATATCTCTCTAACCAACCGTTGGATATTGCTAAGTTTTTAATATGTTGGTAAGAACCCAATTTCATCACTTCTCACCAGATCGATGGAAGAAATATAATGTGGTTGAAAAGTTATAGATCTATGTGCGTGGGTCTATCCAAGAGGACAACAAGGAGGAATTTGGAAAATATTTTTGGGATTTCTAGAAGAATTTGAGTAGATTGTCTCATAGAAGAAAATTTGGAATTAAAATATTTAATTGGAGATGGGTGAATCTCAAAGAGGAAGAGGGTGTTTGTTTTCATAAGAATTTAGAAATTTTTCCCATAAAGACAACCATTATCTTGAAGCTTGGAAGAAGGTGCCTATTGATACATGTGTTGTGATTGCTCAACTTTGGAAGGAATTCTCTGTATGATTTAGTGTAGGATTTGGAAGCAGGAAGAATCACCTTCTTTTTAGTATGTTTTTATATGTGTGTGTTTTTATGAAATATGTAATGTGTTAGAATGATTTTTAAGACTTTGTGGTTGTATGAATCATTAAAGTAATTAATCGATTGTAAAAGTATATTGGTTATAGGAAGTTGTGATAGATGTATTTGTAATATTTCTTGGCAAAATATCTCTCGATAAGTTTATTAGTGTTTATATGATTATATTTAATGTGATTATGGTTGGCAAGTATCTATTGCTAAATGAGGTATTGATTTGGTTTTGTTGATGGCAATGTGTAGTGTTTTCGAGTAGAATGTTGAATTAAATGATAGTATATCTCTTCCAAATTTCTTCCTAGGAGGGTTATGGTTATATATTTGGATGTTATTAAGTATTTTTCTATGTATATATATGGTTTAGGTAAGTTTAAGGAAGTATTAGGAAGATATGGTTGAGTTTTTTCCTTCATTTGTTTGATGCATATTTTTAGTTATGAATCCTTCATTTGTTTTACTCATGTTTGATTTGGTCATTTTGGGCTTGGATTTTGGCCTATGACACCTGCATTTTTTCTAACAAGTTTGGTCTGCATCATTTCACTCATGATAATGTTAAATTAATGCATGTGGTGATTCACAATGTTTTATTTAAGGTGTCTTGTTTTTGACATCCTTTCTATGATTCTTATTATGCATATGGATAAGGTTAGGACTCATCCTGAGGGCCTGACTGTGTAGGAGAGTTCCCTAAACCTATGATTTAGAACATGTGAAGTGTTTACTTGTTATTTTGGCTTGTGTTGGGATAGGGAACTAGGAACCCTAGGTGAGTGGCTCACCATAGGTATTAAAACCCAAAGTGGTTTCCAAATGATCCTATGGGTGAGTTTGTAATCAAGTGATAACCTTAAACATTAACTTGGGAAGGGGGGATTTCAAAAGATAATAAAAGAAAATATAATAAGGCCACACATACCTGTTGGAGTACTGGGACCATGGGTAACTTCTAGGATGGATCCCTATTCATAAAGGGGGGACTAGGGTTACATGGTTTCCAAGAAGGATCCCAATACACAAGTTGTGTGATGACACTCGCTTGGGTGGTATCCAAGAACCTTAACCTCATTGTTATAGTATGGTGATCATGTTTTATATGCTTTACTCTTGCTCTTTTGTGTTTTGGTTTCTTGATGTATTTGGGCCTTAGATTTCCTTAGAGTCTTGAGAGTACCTTGGTTCTATCTCCTAGCATGGTAGGTGGAACTTCACTAGTTTCACATGGTTGGATGACAAATATCTTTCGAGGTATTGTCCGTGGTTCGTGTCTTGGATTGGATTCATATTTATTCCTTGGTGAAGATATCCTTTATTGTATCATGTATCTCTATCTTTTGTATTCAATATGTAAAGATATATTGTAAGCCCTTGGGAACTTGATATAATTATCTCTTTGTATTCGGTCTGTGTGATGTTATTGTAATTATAATTGAAATTGTAAGAAATAAATGATATAATATGGGAGGGGCAGGTTATGAATATCAAGAGGGAATGCTTATTTGGAATCAGAAAATTATAATGAATTAATGTAGTTGTGTACCTTCTACCCTATCTCTCTTTGAATCATCGAAATGGAAAAATGGAAAGTAAGGGTTGTAAATTTAAATCTATCTATGCTTTGGAAGTACAAATGAATTATGTGTAGATAAGGTTAATGGTAAATAAATGTATGAAATAAGAAATGTGCTATTTGTTTCTATCTCATTTCTAAAAGTTTTATGTTATGAAAAGTAGGTAAGGAAATGAATTCATTAAGATAGTTAATTGTATCAATAAATCTAATGTTAGTAACAAAATTTAAGGGAACCTTTAAGAACACATTCATATGTAGGAATATCAAACAAGATCTTAGTAATGTTTTACAAAAAAAATTAGTTTTTTTCTTTTACTTTAGACATGTTTCTTATGGGTTCTCTGGCGAGGACATTACAGACTGCCTCAGTGGGCTAGCAGTATCGTGGCAGTGCTAACTGCCCACAATAGCTATCATACGACAGCCAGGGGGCCTTGCCCTAAATTTTTGTTGGCACTTTTTTTATATATAATAAAGTTACTTATTAGTTTATATGTTATATTAAATGAAAAAATATATATTGTCTTTAGTAATTTTAAACCTAGAATCAATTTATTTTAATAATGTTATAAATTTATTTATTGGGTGTTAGAATTTAATTCGATAATTGTAATTATAGTATATTATTGATTATTTAATAGATTAATTTTTGTAATAGAATTTTACAAATTAGTTTATTAATTAAATTATTTTGTATGTTTTATTTTTCCTTTTGCATTTGTGTTAGAAGGGAATCTTCTACGTCAACCTATTAGGACTATTACTAGAGGTGGGGTTAGGGTTAATGTGTTTTATTTTATTTTCCTTGCATACTTATGTGGAAGTTGATCTTTGTGCTATGACCTAAACTTATGGAAATTGATTTTAATGATGGAAATTATTGTGTGTGTTCATGTTATTCTTTGGAACCATATTTGGATGTTATGATTTATGATGAACTTGAGTTATGGTTTTGAGATTATGAACTTAGGGTAGGTTATCTAGGTGTTAAAGGGGAAGTCGATTGCTTTGGAGGCACTAAAGGCCGGAAGTGGCTACCTGGGTATCCTTAGTAGGTTACTTAAACAAGTGATAATATAAATTAAATGGGGTTTTAAAATTAATTATTAAGATAATGGTTTCCTCGCCCATGCCTTGAGTGCTAGTATAGGCTAAGGATGGGAGTGGGAGAAGATGCTTTCCTGTTTAATAGTTGCGGTGAGTCTTGCATGATCGGTTATCCTTGTCTTCATGAGAGGATTTCAAGTTCTGCATATGATCATGTACTTGGGAGTTGGAGTCTAGTGAGATCATTCCAAGGGGTTGACATATGTGATGACACTTCTCTAATTTCATCTTAGGTTTCCTATATGTGTTGGTTTCCTTTGGATTTAGTATGTGTACCTTTGAGTTTATTGGGATATACCCTTGAGATAGGAGCTTATAGGACTCTTCCTTAGTTTTACCTGATTGATTTTGGTATTATTATCTGAGTGGGGTTTGATGTTATCTCCTCAACATGGTGGGAGTGGAACCACAGGTTTCCACAAGGTTGGGAGGTAATGATTCTTTTACCATTTGAGACTCTGATGTTACTATGCCAGGGTTGGATGATCCTTGTTGTAGTTACTTTATATCCTATCTTCTTGGAGACTTATTCTTATTCTTTCTTTATTTGTACTTTGCATTTAATTATAATTACATACCCTGTGACTTGTGCAGTGGATGTGTAAGATTATGTATACTTCATTATTCAAATGTATTTATGATATATTATGTAGAGGATTTAGATGACTATTATAATTAATAGATTTAATTGTATTTACATAGTTTCTATGTCAAGAAAACCTTGAGATTGTAATATGAGATTGAGATTATATTTGTGTATAAATGGACTTTATGTTTTACTTCCGCTTTTTTAATCATTATTGTTTGTAAACACTTAAGAGAAAAAATATTCTATTAACTTTGTAACATGGTTTAGGTTAATTTCTCTTGGGTTCCTTAGCGGGGCATTACACTTAGTATTAGAGCCCATGTTTCAACATTGGGACCTCTAGGAATATTGTATGCCCATTAGATGTCTAGTAGTTAAAATATGAAAAAAAAATTAGACATATAACACTTTTGTATTTTAGACCATTTCTTTACAATTCTTCATGTCTTATTCATTTTGTCCTTGTTGAATGTTGTAGGAAAAATGGTCACTGTAACTAGATCTATTGCTAGAGATCGAAGTGGAGGCCATAGTAGAGGGCATGGAAGAAGAAAAATTCCTAGCCCTCTTTGTGAGTTAGAGAGTTGAGGAGAGTAAGGAAGATGATGGTGTTGAACATAATGGAAATTCAAGAGAACTCAATGCTATGTAGATTCTTTAGACTATACTAGAGCATCTACCTATGCAAGACAAGACTGAACAAGAAGCATCACACCATTATGATAATGATGAGAGATTAAGATCTAGAAGTCTGAGAAGGAGAGATACTATCCTCAGTTAGGATGATTTAAAGGCCAATTAGGTGAGAGACCTTATGATATCATGATCTCCTCCTTTTAATGGTCTTGGCACTAGTTTTGAGGTAGAGACTTGGCTCATTGCATTTGATTGATGTTTTTTCATGTAGCAGTTTGATACCAATATTAAGGCAAGATGTGATGTTATGAGCCTCAAAGGTTTTGCATCTTCTAGGTGGAAAATTGAGGAGTAGAAACTAGGACTAAACATGGAGAATTTCACTAGAGAGCTTTTCCTCAAGAAATTCCATGAACATTTCTTATTTGATCAGTGGAAGCAATAATGTGTAGATGAGTTCCACAATTTGGGGCAATTATCTATGTATGTTCATGATTATGAGTGTCATTTCTTTGAGCTAAAGCCCTATGTAGGATTTAGTGATCAGTCACCACTTATGTTGCAACATTTCATCAGCGGACTCAATGGTTGCATCATTGGAGGGGTTAAGGATTTTGAACCCAAGACCCTCAAGGAAGTAGTTATTAAGGCTACTTTGATATAGACAAATTTGGTTCTAGGGCATGGTAGACAGATAGCAGTTTGGACCGGTGTTCCTACACCTTTAGGCTATAGAGGGAATCAGAACCAATGTGCAAGAAACTTTGGGAAACCTCCTCCCTACTTTCATAGTCAGCAGAAGAAGGGGACAAATCCTCCAGGAAAAAACTATGGTCCTCAATCTAAGAACTTCTACAAATTTTCATGCAACAGGTGCAACCATCCCAATTATCATGCATAGAGCATACATTCAGTTATGAGCAGAGGAAGCTATCAGTTGTATAGTGTACCCTATGTTGGGAGAGGTCATGGTATAGGAAATGGTTACTTCTCATGTGAACAACATGGTCACATTGAAGCAAATTTCCCTCGACGTGCATCAAAGTTTTTAGGACAAAGACCTATAGCTTTTGAGCCTACTAGAGGGGATATTATCACATCTTATAGGGTATTTGTAACAGTGGATCATCATAAGGTAGAGCATCTGGGAAAGGTGGTAGAGACTTCTAGTTCCACTAGAGGTTTTTCTCTTTCTATTTTATTTGATTCAAGAGCTACAAATTCTTTTATATCTTCTTTTGTAGTAGAGAAATGTGAGCTAGTGGTAGTGAAGAAAGATATTTGTTGGAAAGTAGAGTTAGCCTCTGGGGAAAGGATATTGATAGACTCTCTAGTGCATAAATGTAAGTTGAATCTAGGTAAATTCATTACCACGGTTGACCTTCATGTGATTCCTTTAGGATCATATGATGTTGTTCTTGGAATGGATTGGTTAGGTTCTCATGAAGCCAACATTGATTGTAGAAAAAAGATAATCAGGTGCAAAGATGATGTTTGAAAAGATTGTGAGATAGTGAGAATTCAATATCCTATATCTCTTCATATGATTTCCGCTATGCAACTCAAGAGAAACATGTGAAAGGGATATCAAGTATTTTCTATAACTATGAATGAGTTGGATGAAGTAGAGGTAGAGGAAAAGACTCATGATCATCATATACTTCAAGAATTCATCGATGTCTTTCCTAGTGAGATTCTGGGTATGCCACCTAAGTGTGATATAGATTTTCGCATTGATCTTGTTCTAGGAGCACAACCTATATCTAGAGTTCCTTACCAGATGACCACAAAGGAGTTGAGAAATATTAAGCTTCAATTGGAGGTTCTTTTGGTGAAGGGGTAGTATTCGGCCTAGTGTTTTACCATGGGGAGCACCTGTACTCTTCATTAAGAAGAAAGATGGATCTTTATGCTTGTGCATCGACTATAGATAGTTGAACAAGGTAATGATCATGAACAGGTACCATTCGCCAAGGATTGTTGATCTCTTTGTTCATATAAATGGAGCCAAGGTATTTTCCAAGATTGATCTCAAGTCAGGATACCATCAATTACACATTTAGGATACAAACATTCACAAAAATGTATTTCGCACTCACTATGGACATTATGAATTCACAGTAGTTCCCTTTGGTTTAAAAAATGCTCCATTTGTATTCATGTGCTTAATGAATGGAGTATTTCATTCTTACCTTGACCATTAATTTCTTGTCTTCTTGGATCACATATTGATATATTCTAAAACCATGGAAGAGCATGTAGAACATCTACCATTGGTTCTACAGTGTCTTCATGCCAATCAAGTATATGCCAATGCAACAAAGTGTGAATTTTTACAATCTGAAGTTTAGTATTTGGGGCATGTAATCTCAGGTGAGGGTATTTTAGTGGATTCTTTTAAGATTCAGGCTATCATAGATTTGCCAACTCCCACCAGTGTATCTGAATTCCATAGTTTCATGGGCTTGGTATGATACTATCACAAGTTTGTCAAAGACTTCTCTATATTGCATATCAGATTAATTTTCTCCAAAGGAAAGGGAGGAATTATGTTTGGATAGAGAAGTGTGATGAGGCTTTCCAAAACCTCAAGAAGTGTCTAACTAGTGCATCTATCCTAGAAATACCTAACCCAACAAGTAATTTCATGGTGTGTGTTGATACTTCTTTGGAAGGTCTAGGAGCGGTCCTTATGCAGGAAGGACGTGTGATTGCTTATGAATCTCACAAACTCAAGGAGAACAAAATGAACTATCCTACAGATGATCTTGAGTTAGTAGTAGTAGTTCATTTACTAGTCTGATGGAGACATTTTCTATTAGGACATTGATTTGACCTTCATAGTGATCATCATAGCTTACAATATATCTTTATCTAGCCTAATCTAAATGCTAGGCAGAGGCGATGGATGGAGTTTCTTTATGAGTATGACTTTGAGGTCAAGTACATCTAGGGTAAGGAAAATGTGGTAGGTGATGCCTTGAGTCACAGGAGGCATGAGATATCAGCTTTGAATCTTGGTGTAGATTTGTGGAGTCCTATAATCAAGGAAATTCCTATAGATACTTGGTATAAGGAAGTGAGAGTTGAGATTGAGTTAGAGAGACCTTTGGAAGGCAGGTATATATACCTCCATCAGATGATCTTCATACCTTGATTTTATCAGAGGCTCATTGTGCACCTTACTCAGCAAATCCAAGTGTCAAGAAGATGCATGCGAAGCTTTGAAAGCTATACTGTTGGTCTGGTATGAAACTTGGAATTTCTAATTTTGTGGCTAGATGTCTAGAGTGTCAAAGGGTTAAGGAAAATTACAAGCATCCACTAGGAATTTTATAGCCTAATCTGATTCCATCATGGAAATGGGATATCATCTCGATGAATTTCATCATAGGTTTTCCTATGACTCCCCATAGACATGATACCATCATGGTTATCGTTTACCAGTTGACCAAAGTGGCACACTTTTCTCCTATGAGAGCATCCTATATAGAATCTTTAGTAGCTAGAGTCTTTATATAGGATATTATTGTGTGTGTGAAATTTGTACTTGTTTATGGACACAACACTTTAGTAAAACATTATTAGTTAATAATAAGAAAATATGCAATAAACAAGTATATCATTAACCAGGTGATTTATTGCCTTCTAATAGATGTGAGTATGGTATTCTCAGACATTGACCAAGATTAGTGACAATGCAACACCTTAATGAAGGATTTGAATGATGAAAGCTATGAGAATGAATGCAAATTTAATCTATTTTTTTGGATTTTCTATGCAATAATGATCAAAACAATGTAAAAATGATCTAAAATGGATGAAAGATGAATTAAAATATAAGCTATCAATGCTATGAATGCAATGAAATTAAGAAAACAATGGTTAGCAAAGAATCTTCAAAAATTGCACAATCTCCAAATTCTCCAGATTGCACATACAAAGATTCTCCAAATTCATGGTCATTTGTAAAGGAATGAGGCCTATTTGTATAGAAATCCAAGGTTTTGAGAACTCATGGAAAGCAAAAAATCTCTCCCTAATCAACTCCAATTGATTGTTGAGTTATTAGGAAATTAGAAATAGTTATCTCACAAAATCATGCAAAATCACCTTTTTAACTCAAATTAGAAGTTCAGATCACTCCAATATGCTTTTCAATTCACAATCACATGTTGAGTTTGGAAAGTTAAAAAATTAGGAATAATTAGGATAAATTAGGAATAATCCCCAATGCAGAATTGTGATAAAATCGATTAGGGTTTTGATTATTCGATGTGTAGATGTGCCTTAGGTTAGGACCTTAAAGTCAATTTTGATTAGTTTTGTCGATGTAAGATGTCAATGGTATTGAAGCCCATTTTTGGAGTATTACATTTTTCCCCTCTTTGAATTATTGTACAAAGCGCAGTGGCTCAAAGATTAATCTATTTTTTATGAGATCCAGACTCACTTATGTGGTGGAGAAAATGATCCTGAAAGATTAACCGATTCTGAGACAAAAACCAATTGAAAGATTTGAAGATGTTGATCCAGGTCCTGATTGACCAAGAATTGAGATGATGTTAACGGTATCAACAATGAACCGGTAATTATGAAGAAGTGATACAACGCCTGATTCTAAACCTATGATTATGAGGAAGTGACTGTCCTGACTCCAGACCTGATTGTCCAAAGGAATCGAAAGGATGCCAAATCAGAACCCTTCAATTATGAAGAATCAAGGAAACAAGACTAATGAATTGATGGTTATGAAGAGGTGATATAGTTTACAAGTTTTATGAGAGAATACCAGATTGATATGGATTTCGAAGAATCTTGTATGGCCCAAGTGATGTGCCCCAAGTGACAAGGACTTTGATGAGTCAGCAACTAGACGTGGTTGTTGTCTTGATTGCTGAAGAGAATTTGATTGACAGATTTAGTTAATGATATAGAATACCATGCTCCCTTCCAGATGAAAATCAAAATCTAGCAAGAAATCCAACATTAGAAGCAATGTAATTGATTGTGAAAGTGGTTATACACGTCCAAGGATGTGTTCTGCATTGTTTAGGGGTCATGTTGACCAAATTTCACTATGTTTGACCATGAGTTGACCATGGTTGACCAAGTTGAAATTTCAAGAGTTTGATGTTAGGTAATCAGTTAAGATGAATACTAGATTTTTGTGATGTGTTGAAGGTCGATTATGCAAGCAGGTAGTCATCCTGGATCCAAAAATTTTAAATCGCATTTTTGATAATGTAAATGATCTTTGATTTCAATTTTGATCCTGAAAATGGGTTCAGAACGTCAACATTAGCCAGGGGTGTAATTTTCATGCAAAATAGAACACTTTGAAAAATTAGCTCAAAACCTATATAAGGCCAAAAAGGGTCACTTTCCATTTATTTCAACCAGTTGACTTTAGAAACCTAGTGGAGCCCTCTGAGAGACAAATGCAAGTTCTAGTGTCTTTGCATCATTTCAAGTGCTCTAGGTGGTATCAGAGACCTAGATAGTATGGGAATTCGGTAAGTGGACCTTTGTGCCTCTCTTTGAATTCAATTTAACATGTTTTTTAATTGCATTTTAGGATTTTTTATGTTTTTTTACGTTCTTTAATTTTTCCTCCACGGGATGTTGTATGACATGTTGTGGTGTGTCATACGACATTTCAAGTGCATTTTAAGTGTCGTGTTTGTGCTTGTATAGTGTCGTATGGGAGACACCCATCTCTCATACGACATTCTGTCGGGTCCCTCAATTGTCATGTAGGATCATGTAGAATGTCGTATACCCATGAAATATCGTATGGGTAGTGGTATATTGTCATATGATAATTGGCACCAATTTTTGGTTTTCTGAAATTTCATATGGAAAACAGTGAGCATTTTTTAAGGTCCTTAGGCAAAATTTTCAAAAAATTTGATTGTCTAGCTGGATTCCATAGACTTTAATGCACCTTCTGATATACTCATTTTCTCATTTTGCATGCATGAATCCTTTTTTTCTAGTGAGTCACTGATGTTCATCCCATTTTGTGTGCTTTGTAGGTTAGGTGCCCCGATGTCCATATTCATATTTCACATCCAGTGACATAGAGATTGTGCTTGGCACTTCATAACCATGTGAGAGTTCACCTTGGTGCATGTGGATATGAGTTCTTGATTGGTTTACTCAACATTAGGGTGAATCATGAATTTATCATGGCACTGGTGGAGAGATTCCACTCTGAGACTCAGACGTTCCACCTCCTGACAGGGGAGATCACAGTGACACTAGAGGACATCTACCAAATTCTTCAGATTCTGTTCCATGGCCCTCGCCTGGACTATCTGAGTTTGGGTAATATAGTTTTACAGGTGTTCCGTACATTATTTAGAGTAGATGAGTGGATTACTCAACATATTTCTTGGGAGGTTCTAGTGCAGCACTACAAGAAAACCCATAGGCTTGAGTGCATTATCGCTAGGATCATTGGCAAGATCATCATGTTTGACCGTTAGGAGAACAGTCTACTAATGGGCTGGGCACCGATGGTTCAACGACTGATGGCACACCCGACAGAGTATGGATGGGGTCAGTGTTTTCTGGTGCATATGTTCATGGGGATGCATGAGATTGTCTACCATGAGGGTAAGACATTTTCTTTTGGAGCCATAGTACTTCAGATCTTGGCATGGGAGCGCATTCCCATCTATAGGCCCATTTGCAGTGATGAGAGGCAGGACCAGGAGCCTCTTATTTATAGATATTAAGGGTTTGTTACATAGGTGAGGATGGGTCACACAAATTACTGGAGGCATGTCCTTGATGATATGATAGTTGTGGTCTGGAAGCCATACTTATAGATAAAGGCGTGGCCCACAACTTGGGCTCAGTTCAGCTACTTCTACTAGAGTCAGCTTTTGATGGGGTGATCTACTAGCATCCTTGAGCAATTTTTGATCATGAGAGTATGGAGGCAGTATGGACTGATCCATGATGAACCCCATGAGTTTTCTACTTATGCACGATAGGTGCGAGAGATCAGACTAGGATTGTCCATGAGATTATCCTATGTAGTGTGTAGCCTTGAGTATAGTGGATTACAGAACAGGGACTGGGACTACCAAGCTCAAGTACCAGATGTAGGAGTGACTAATGCCTATATGACATATATAGCAGAGCATCCCATCAGGCGGTTCTTGGATCCAACGGAGCTCATTCCCACAATGGAGGAGGCAGAGGATGTCACAGGTGTCCCCTATGGGTAGAGGACAGAGACAGAGGGAGGTTCAGATCCCCATAGCATAGTCAATTCCTCCAGTGCAAAGGGTAGTAGGGTTATCACCATGCCCTATAGGAGATGTAAGGCCTACTCCTAGACCATGAGGAGTTCCATTGGCTAGACCGACAGTTTTGTAGCGTCGATACAACAAAGCCGAGGGTGGTACTCTAAGTGGTATAGGGAGTACAATAGCTGTCAAGGAGGTATTGGGTATGCATCAAGATGCACCCATGGATGAGGCACATGAGGCAATAGATTTTGATTTAGGAGCTGAGGTTCGACGTTGTAAGGCACAGACTGACACACGTGGTGGTGCCAATGAGACCATGGAGGAGGCTAAGGTAGCAGTGAAGGCATACCCTGGGCTGAGGCAGACACCTCAAGATGTGATCAAGTGGATATGACACCATCTCAGGGAACAAAGATCCCATAGCCTATCTCTAGAGGTCCAGCTGCGAGAGCGTGATAGGAAGCTGAGGGAGTGAGATGCAAAGATCAGGCGGGGTGGGCTGTGTATTACGTTTCTGCATATTTTTCTATCGTGCCACCTGGGTAGAGAGTTACATCATACTCTCAGTATATGCTAGCATTTGAGGGAGCTAGATCCCCACATGCCAAGCCACCGCCCTATGCACCAGTAGGAGGAGGAGCAACGCCAGATGTTGAGGATTAGGTTGACAACTGATTCATTGTGCTTCCTCATTTTTGACATTTTGATTATTTGTACCGGATAGCTCATTGAAGCTCATTTTTTGTATATGTGCATTGCGCCCCTTGTACGATATCAAGATATATATATATACATACATATATATATATACATACATACATATATATACATATATATATATATATATATATATATATATACATATATATACATATATACATATATATATGTATATATATGTATATATATATGTATATATATATATATATGTATATATATATGTATATATATACATATATATATACACACATATATATATACACATACATATATATATATATGTATGTGTATATATATATGTGTGTATATATATATGTATATATATACATATATATATACATATATATATATATATACATAGATATATATATATATATATATATATATATATATATATATATATATATATATACATATATATATATATATGTACATATATGTATATATATGTGTACATATATATATATATATATATATATATATATATGTATATATATGTGTACATATATAATATATATATATATATATATATGTATATATATGTGTACATATATATATATATATATATATATATATATATATATATATATATATATATATATATATATATATATATATATATATATATATATGTACACATATATATATATATATATGTACACATATATATATATATATATGTACACATATATATATATATATATGTACACATATATATACATATATGTACATATATGTATATATATATGTATGTATATATATGTGTGTGTGTGTGTGTATGAATATGCAATGATATATGGTAGATGAATAATGCAAATGTATGATTTTATTTATGTTCGATGAGTGCATATGTATGTATGCAATGAATATGTAAAATGTTTATGAAAATGAGATGTTATCCAGAGATTCACATGATATTTGTGCAGGTACATGAAGATTTCAAGTGCTCAGTCATTGTTAAAAAGGATGTGTAATCCATAACGAAAACTGCTTGTTGATTAGGTGTAGGGACCTTCACATGATGCTCAGTCCTTGTGATGTGTTTTAGTGTAATTTGGAGAATATCAAACACCATGGTGAATTCAAATCATGAAATATGCAACCAAAGTAAATGAAAAGTTCAAATGAAATGTAGACCTAAGACTTTGTCACTGATCATATATCGGTCTTTTGTTGGAAATATTCAAGACTAGCCGAGTTACTGAGAGGGGAGGGGTGAATCAGTAACTTCAAAACTTTTTACAAATTGCAGATCTTAACAATATTCCAAATAACATTTAGATCAATAAGCTAACTGCATGCATGAGTAACAGAAAGAATAAAATATTCATAACACTTTGAACACAGAGATTTGGTTACCCAGAAACCTTCCAAATAGAAAGTAAAACTGGGGTGGGGATGATACCCAAAAAACTTCAATACTCCAGTATAAAGTTGGCCGGTTAAGGCTTACAATGATCACTTCTGATCATCTGCCCTGTTAGGAGCAAATAGGACTGCTAGGTCCACCTTGTTAGAAAATTTACAAACATACAATGAAGTATGCACTCGGTTAAGAGATTTTACAAAAGACTGTTAAGTCTACCTTGTTAAAGGATTTCAAGTTGATTCACCTATTAGGATGAAACATTAGATCTCTTGGTTGCAACTGTACTTGCTGATTGAGATTCTTTGATGTACTGATCACCTTCTATGATAGATATGTCTCTACTACTCCTTATACTGCTGTAGCCCTTTGTAATTCGCCTATCTCTGCCTTTCTTCTCTTTTTCACATATTACTACACTTTTGATATGATACAAAACATTGCTTATATATCAATCCAAAATAATTACAAAGTTGGCTGCTAAAATACAAGTCAACATAAGTATTACTGAGTTGGCCTTGATGTAGTTACAAAGTTCCTGCAAACTAACTCGGTGACTTTCTGATACTCGGCATCCACTGCAATACTTGGTATTGTCATGCACTCTGTAGGGGTTGGAGGCTCGGTCCATACTAACCACTCAGTCATAGTTTCAAACTCGGTATACACTGAAGACTCGGTAGATACAGTGTCACTCGATAGAAACTGAATTCCCTGTTTACTATGCTAGCACTTAGTAAACACTACTCATCTCATCACTTGGTAATGATAACTCGGTAAGCACCACAAAGCTCGGTCTGCTTGGTAAGCACTGTTCTACTCAAATTGCTTGGTAAACACTGCGAAGCTCGGTAAGCACACAAAATCTGAATAAGTGTTGTCACTAATGACAAACATACTTAATGCCAACATCTTTATCATCATTGAATATTTTTAGGAAACACTGGATAGTCGATACAATGTCCACTGGTTAGACAACCATGAACATATGAATATTGACTTTTAGTTGGAAATGTCAAATTTAGATATAAGCACCTAGGCACAAAAGCCAGGATGACCTGAATATCATGTCCATTTTGATTTAGAAATTTGTATAAGCATCAAAACATAAACATTGTGATGACCTGAATATGCCTTGCATAAAAACACACCAAGCAGTGGGGAGCTCATTTTGATTCCAACGTGAATTACCCGTAGTGACCCGTTATCATTCACATCCTTGGGTAATGTTGTGTTTCACAGTAGGAACAAGAAATCACTCAAAAAGACAAAGTTAGATCTGACTTCCCTGAAGCATCTGAGTATCAATGGTCAAGGTACACATGGCCATCCAATCGTGATGGAGGCACTTATAGTGGACACCAATTCAATCCGGAGATTCCAAAGTAATTACATTTTCTCTTACAAATAGAAAACAAATAAAAGATTATGCCCCTAGTCATCACTCTCTAAATCCTGTAAAGGGCATAATTGACAAGGTCGAGAGAAATTAATATGCAAAAATCTTAATGTGAATCAGTTAGCATACAAGAAGATTAAAGCATTTCATAGAGATTATTTTTGTTTGTCATTATAGTTTGTTTGTATTATTGTTAGGTGCAAAATCCTTTTATGGCAGGGAGATAGACTGACTAACTCAGATATAGCTTTGAAGGACCTTGATTGGATATGACTCATCTAAGATACTAAGGACCATAGGATATGACATTGGTTACCCCCAAGTTTGAAACTTTGATTGATGCAGATGCTTTTTTGTTTAGTGCACAAACTAACTTTATTGAAAATAGGATGCGAAAGAAAACAAGGAGATATATACAAACTAAAGTAGTACTAAAAGCTAGGAGATTGCCAAGATTGCATTGATAGATGGAGCCTTTTGTACAAGTGGCACCCATTTGTACTTGTTTATGGATACAACACTTCAGTAAAACATTATTGGTTAATAATCAGTAAATATGCAATAAATGAGTATATCATTAACCAAGTGATTTATTTCCTTCTAATAGATGCGAGTATGGTATTATCAAAAATTGACCAAGATCAGTGACAATGCAACACCTAAATGAAGGATTTGAATGATGAAAGCTATGAGATTGAATGCAGATTTAATCTATGTTTTTGGATTTTCTATGCAATAATGATGAAATCAATGTGAAAATGATCTAAACTGGATGAAAGATGAATTTGAATCTAAGCTATCAATGCTATGAATGCAATGAAGTTAAGAAAATGATGGTTAGAAAAGAATCTTCAAAAATTTCACAATCTCCAAATTCCCTAGATTGCATGTGCAAAGATTCTCCAAATTCGCTATCATTTGTAAAGGACTAAGACCTGTTTGTATAGAAATCCAAGGTTTTGAGAACTCATGGAAAGCCAAAAATCTCTCCCTAATCAACTTAGATTGATTGTTGAGTTATCAGAAAATTAGAAATAGTTATCTCACAAAATCATGCAAAATCACCTTTTTAACTCAAGTTAGAAGTTTAGATCACTCCAATCTTCTTTTCAACTCACAAACACATGTTGAGTTTGGAAAGTTAACAAATTGAATTTAATAGTTGATTTAAAGTTCAACTTCTTTTTCAATTCGTGCATAGATAATTATGAGTTTATTTAATTTTCCACGTGTTTTATTCTCAACTTAACTGATTTGAACAATTAAATAATTGATTTATGGGTTAATCAATTATTTTAATTAAAATTTATTCAAAATCATATTATTAAATTTGACAACTTGATTTTAATCAATTAAATAAATATTTCAATCGATTATTTTTAGAAATTATGATTTATTGTCAAATAAACAAAATTAATTAGGAATAAATATCAATTAAATCTAATTAAATTAATTAAGTGGCAGATGATGAGGCATATTAATGCCATATTTTAAAATACCCTAGGATGATATCTGCTTGACCTTTTTCCTTATTTTGATACATTTACTTTAAGACTTCTATGTTTTTCTGTTATTACATGGCATGCTGCCATCAAACTTATAACTTGGTTCAATCGTACTTAAATATGCTATGCTTGGATGAATTACTATATTTCTTTTTTTGAAAGATATGGTTGTGTTTTGAATGAGTGGGGTAGTTGTTTGAATATGAATGATCATGCATGTTCTAATAATTATTATCATAAATGTCTTATCCTAACCCTTGAAGGTGTAACACATCAAAATAGCAAATGTTATTTTGACCAAGTATAGCACATTCATTCATGGAGTGCTCAACTTAGTCTTCCTACAACTTTCAGCGGAGAAGCATTCAATGCAGCGCCAGTTGAAGGTTTCCAAAGAACAAGGTGGCAATTCCAGCGAAGAGCAAGGCAATGTGATAAATTCCCTAAGGAGATATAGGTGCGAGTGGGAAGTTAGATTTGTTGTCACAAAAACTCTTTCTCCATTCTGGATTTAATCTATTTTAGTCTTAAAAGCTTTCCTTCTTTTTAGTTAGTAGTGTTGTAATAAAGATCTGCCTATTTCTATGGCATCGTTAGGAAAGTAGGTAGGAGTTTTCCTTTAAATAAAGCCCTGCTCCTACGTGAGAAAAGGAGGGCACTATCAAGTTTATTATCAATACAGTTTTCAGTTACTTTTCCTATTTTATGAAATTCCTATACTCCATCATTCAATAAATAAATAAATGAAGTGTTGAGATTTAGCTGAGCATATTTGTGATTTAGGATACTCACCCAAGGGGGCCCACTTGGTGAGAAATCCATAGTTAGATAGATTCATACTAGTTAGAATCATTTCCTGCATTTCTGCTATTTCAGTGCCAAGTGTTGAACTGTTCCTATAGCCAAAGCCACAGATCAGCTGACACCTCCTCTAGCTAAAGCAATGGAACAATAGAAGTACTATGACATAGTTCATAAGAGTTCATTTTTTGATAGCATTTATATTTCTACAATTTCCATTCAAGCACTTACTTTTCTGCAACTTTAGCTTAGGCATTATTCTAGCATTCATTCCCTGCAATCATAGAATAGTTTCTCTTCAACATTTCTTTCCTGCAACAATGACAAAATGTATGGTTGAGTGATACTTGGTGCATATACTTTTTTGGCCCATTTCAAGTAATACATCCTTGGTCTGACATACTAAATGAGTTTTTATGAAGAGGATAAACTGCTCGGTCGGATGTCCAATCCCTGAGTCTGAAATTACACCTAGTTTTTGAGCCTTTATAAGAAGTGATCAACAGAATTAAGTTTAATTAATTAAATATTCAACATATTCAATTAATTGACTTTAGGATAAATAAAATAATATTATTTATCACCAAATAATAATTAGAAATAATTAGGATAAATTATGAATATTCCCTGATGCAGAATTGTGATAAAATTGATTAGGGTTTTGATTATTCGATGTGTAGATGTGCCTTAGGTTAGGACCTTAAAGTCAATTTTGATCGATTTTGTCAATGTAAGAGGTCAATGGTACTGAAGCCCATTTTTGGGGTATTACAATTATGAGGCTACATGGTATTCCATGCATGATTATATCAGATAGGGATCATGTATTCACTTCTACATTTTGGACTTCCTTGCGACATGATCTTGGAGCATAGTTGAATTGTAGTTTAACATATCACCCTGAGACCAATGGTTAGATAGAGCAAGTTAACTAGGTTCTTGAGGATATGTTAAGGATTCATTTCATGGATAGATAGACTCCCTGGTAGGAATATTTATATTTGATTGAGTTTTCCTACAACAATGGGTATCACAGTTTGATTGGTATGTTGTTGTTTCAGGCTTTGTATAGTCATCCTTGTCATACACCTTCTAGTTGGGATAGGCTAGAGGATCGTATTCTATTAGGTACTAAGGTTCTTTGAGATGCTTGGATTGATTTGAAAGAATGAAATATTTTATTGGGAATGATATTGCATGTTTAGGGGACATCTCTATGTGATCTACATAAGTAGTGGCTGATTTCTTTGGTGTTGCATTTTGTTTAGAGTTAGTTTTTAGGGTTATTTGTGGTAATATGGATAATAGAGTTTGCTCTCTTACTTAGGCTATTCTCTTGTTTTCTTTGGATGATGAGTGCCAAGCATTGGAATCATTTTGGATATATTTTTATGAGGTTTTAGGTCCTTTGTATCTCCTAAAGAGGACCACTTTAACTAAAATTATTTTTGGTGGGTGACTTGTTGGCATCGCCCTTTGTCCCTTAATATTTGCAACCTAATTGATTTTTTGTAATGATTTGAATAGTATATATAGAATATAAAATTAGTGAAAGATGAGTAGATTGAAGAAGATGTGAATTTGAGGTAGTTGATGTATGTGGTGTCAATTTTTTTGAAATGGTTTATGTAATCACCTAAAAATGGACAAGATCAATTAAGTGAGAAATCAAGGTAAAGATCAACATAATTAAATGCAATTTAATCAAATCAAGATCAAATCAAAGATAAATTGCAATTGAACATTAATCCAAAATTAATTGAAAAAAAAAAGCTATTAAATCAATTTAAATCGAATAAATCATGATAAATCAAATCAATGTGCAATTAATCTAATTAATTGTATAGTTTGAGTTAAATCAAATCAACCCATTCAAGGGGTACACATGGCTAAAAAAATGTAATAAAATTAATTAATTAAACCTATTTTCTCTCAACACCACATGGGAGGAAAAAGCCTCAACCAATAGGATTCAAGGATAAAGCTTACATGGATCAAGCCTAAAATGAATCTCAATCACTCATAAGGTGAGAGCATCTTGTCCACCCATCTTGACTTCTTGTCCCAAGCTTTGAGGACAATCCATTTAAATTGTCTCCAAAGGGTGGAACCAAGGACTTAACCCCAACTCAATCATGATCAACTCTACTACACCCCCTACCCTTGCCAAAATCTATAAAAGCAAGGCATAAATCACTCAATTATGATCCACAAATCTGAGAATAGCATCAAACCTCTTGCAAATTAGAGCTCGAAAGGAAAATATAAAAGTTAATTAGCTTTTTAATTTGGAAATGAACTATTTAGCTTAGCTTATCATTCATTCTCATTCTAGGTTTGTCACTAATGGAGGCTTGTTGAGAGCTTCAACATTAGCATCCCTAACTAGAGATCCATATAGTGCTCAATTGTCAACTTAGCTTAATTAGATTTGCTATTTGTTGTAATTTAATTATTATTTGAGTTATTGATGATACTAACCTTATGAAGGTACAAATTCTAGTACACAAAATCATGCCCACCATGGGGCATTAGGCCTCATTTTTCTAAAAATCCAGAAACAAAATTTCATATTTTCAATTTTTTGCATGTTTAACTCTCTGGTTTGCAGATGAAACAACGCGTTTAATCCTTTCTGCAGCACTTTTACCAGGTTTTCTAGCACTTTTGAGCTCTGAAACAACGCGTTGAAGATAAAGTTTTACACCTTTACACAGGATTTCAACGTGTTTGATTCCTTCTATTTTTTGTCTAATCTTCTTTCAACCCTTTTGCCTTGACTAGCCAACGTGTTCACATCATTCTCCAGTGTGTTTAAACCTTTTTTGACGCCTTTGCAATTTCTTTTAGCGCTTTTAAATTATGTTTCAATGCTTTTGATTATTTTAATAGCATGTTTAATTCAATCAGCACTTTTAAGCATTAAAATAGTGCTTTCAATATATTCTGCAGTGCTTTTGATTAAATTAGAAATTAATAGAATCTGACTGTCAAAAAATGTTTTCTCTGTCTCTGTAGGATGACTGGTCATAAAAGAATAAAAAAACTAGAGACCAGATTCAACAGTGAGGGAAAAGCCTTGACAAAGGGGATCAAAGAGGAGAATATTGCACACATTAAGCTGGTTTTGGAAGATTCTCAGCAAGAAAGCAAGGTATATGAACATTATCTAAAAGTTGTAGAAGCATACAAATCAAAGTTCATATCATTGAATTGGATTTATTAACCTTAATCAAGTTTTGCTAAAATTTGACCAATAAGGCTTAGATTCAATGTTATCTTTGTTTTCTTCATTTTTGCTAGTTGCATTGACTAACTTGTTGGAGGAAAAGAACATTGGAAAGGAACGATCGCCACTAGGTGAGCATTAAAAATGAAAAATCAATCAAAAATGCCCCTAGCCTTTGCTAGCTACAAGGCAAGGTAAGCCTCAAACTTAGTCATTTTTTTTGCTTAAATTGTGGCTTTTTCATTTTCAAATTCTAGTAATTAAAGAAGCCTATTATTGTTTGAGGAATTTGACATTAAGCCTATGCTCTTCACTTTCTAAGTGAATCAAAATGCCAAAAGTGTTGAACTCCTTGATTAAAAGAAAGGCTAAGTAAATCAAGCACTAAATTTGAACAACCCCTTGTTTGTAGAAAAGAGTAGAAATACTCGATTCTCATTAGTTAGTGGGTTTAGTAATTGAACCTTGTTAAAATTGTTTGGGGATTGAGAAGTAGATAGGGATATGCTCTTCACCCTTTTGGTGAATCAAACTCCCAAAATCTATTTCTTCATTCCACTTTATTGCTTTCAAATGAACATGCTAGATCTATAGTTGGGCTCGCCTCCCAAGATTTGCCTTAATGAGGCTGGTGAGAGGGAAAGCCCAAAGTGGGATACAATTTCCTTTTCTACAATCATCCAACCCACTATAAAATAAAATACATACATCCTTAATGGGGTGTGTGACAAAAGGGTGTTAAATTTTTGAACTTCCTCAAGTAGTCCTTCAGGATTACGCAAAACTCTGACAAACCGGTGGTGGGAAGCCTCTTAATATACTTGGAGGATGAAATTTTAATATCCATTTTGAATGGAATATTGATTAAAACCTTGTTAACTTAGCAAAGACTACCTTATAGAGCCATGTTTACAAAACAAATCTTGAGCTAGGTAGATTTCTTCAAGTGTCTTTTTGTGCAAAAACCCGTGATAACGTCCTACAAATTCAAACACTTTTTGTGTGGAGGGTTAAAAAGAACAAGTGTACTTGTGGTTGTTGTGTTTGAAAAATACATAGAACAAGTGAAAGAGATCCATTGAAAAACTCATCTTATATTTTTAAAAATCTCTTCATAAATACCAATAATTACCAAATTGGGGAATCAATTCAAAATTAAACTTTGTTGGATACCGGTTTCTACATGTTCTGACAAACTCAAGTTATCTTTACAAGAAGACAACACTTGCATTGCAAAAAAAGTCCCCAAATTTGAATATCAAGGTCTTTTCAACAATCATGATCAAGGGGATAGTCTCCCAAATCTATTCAAAAAAATACTTGAATCAATGGATCAAAACTCTACGTTTCACGATTACCATCATGGTAGAAATAATGATAATATCAACAACGCACACCAAGGGCCTAAAGAAACATTATAAGAAAGGGCTAATCGAGCAGCTCAAGATAATGATTTTCTTGAAGTCATGGACAAACTAATAGATAGGGATAGGGAGAAATTTTTCGTAACTCTGGCCCAAGCAGGGGTAAAGTTCCCACATGATTATGATGTGGATAAACTCAAAAAAAGCAAAGAAGAGGAAAAAATGATGCATGCTATGACTCAACAACTAAAAATATTCCAACCGCAAATAGATTTAATGAAAAAGGTCATTGAGCCTAAATCTTTCTCTATTGAAGCCTTGTGTCCATTCCCATTCAACAAAAGCTTAGTCATGGCACCTTTTCCTATCAATACAATATTTCCTAAATATGATAAATACATGGGTAAATCAGACCCACGGGATCATCTTACAGAGTTTTGCGCTCTAAGTATTGAATTTATGCATAACACTACATACTTAATGATACTTTTTGCAAGAATTTTGGGAGGGCAAGCCATGGAATGGTTCTCTAAACTTCCGCAAGGGATCAAGACTTTTGAGGAATTAGCCTCTAAATTTGTAACTCATTACTCCTACAACATCGAACATGAGATTACCATGCTAAAACTATGTGATAAAAAACAAAAGGATGGTGAATCTTTCTTAGGGTTCCTTCAAAGGTGGAGGACCATTTTTGCAAGGTATCCATGAACCATCCCTAAAAAGGAGAAGATGGAGATATTTATGAATAATTTAAATATGGAGATGAACTATAGGCTCCAACTTCAATGTTCCCCTACATTCAAAAAACTTATTGAGAATGGGATTAAGATTGAAGATGTATTGGTCAAAAGGGGTGAAATTAAATTGTCTAAAGACAACAAACCCTACACCAATACTAGTAATAATCATTATGTATCTAATTATACCAACAATGAAGGAGCCAACAATCACAATGACAAACCTAATCTATGGTTGAAAAATAATAACAAAAATCTTGTGAATGATGGGGTTGTGGAAGCCCACACCTTGATGGCTATCCCATTTAACTTATCAAGTGGAGCGAATTCAACATACAATGTGAATCAAATGAATAAAGCTCCTCTTAATAATGCCAATTCCAACAACAAAAACAACAATGCTAATAATTAGCCCTTCAATAATGTTAATGGAAACAAGCCTAAGCCCTTCTTTTCCGCTTATCAAAAGAGAAAATTCACCTTCTTAGGTTAACCATTGGAGAATGCGTTAAGGACTTTGGTGGCCAACAAGATCATTACTCCACCCAAGTTAAGGCCCTATGAACCCCAAATTAAACCAAATTGGTCGAATGATTCTCACCATTGTGAGTATCATCAAAATAAGGGTCATAAGACCAATGAATGCATGAAGTTAAAACATTTGGTGTAAGACTTAATTGATGATGGGACAATCAAGGTTGAAGGACCCAAAACAATGAAGATCATATGGCCTTCAAAAACCCCTTTCTAAACCATGAGAAGGGTGAGTTATCAAACACTAACCAAAATAATAAAAGGGGTAATCAGAAAGTCAACTTTTCTCATACCTATGATAACACAATTAATACTTTAAGTGGTGATGAAAGAACCATAAATGTTATTATGGTAAAAGAGAAACCAAGGGAAGCAACATCTAATGTTGTAACTAGGGGGCAAGATTCAAAGATTACTCTACGTAAAAATGCTCCAAGAATTGTTCTACCAAATCAAACCTCATCTTGATCATCAAAACAATATAATTTGGTAGACCAATTACAACGAACCCCTGCCCAAATCTCTATTTTAGAATTGCTCAAACTTTCACCAACTCACAAGGAGATTCTAGAAAAAGCCTTGGTAGAGACAAATGTACCTCTAAATTTGGAGGCAAATAAATTTCAAAATATTGTGGGACATCTTATTGCACCTCATTGCCTATCTTTTTTAGAGCAAGATGACATGTCATTGAATCAACCACAAAACTTTCCTTTGCATATAGAGGTTCTAATTCATAAGCATAGGGTAAAAATAGTCCTTATTGAAGGAGGGGCCGGCCTAAATATTTGTACCCTAAACTTGGTCAAAGCCTTAGGATTTTTTGAGGAAGCTATTGACCCAAAGAAAAAGATAACTATAAAAGCCTACGATGATGAAGAAAGAGCTTCTAAGGGTGTAATAGTACTTCCTATTAGAGTTGGCCCAATGCAAAAAGAAACCATTTGTCAAATCCTAGACCTAAAGTTGACTTACAATATCTTACTAGGGAGACCGTGGATTCATGAGATGTAAGCCATTCCTTCTACCTATCACCAATGTCTTAAATTCCCTTATCTAGGGCAAGAAATCATGGTAAGCGGGGACTCAAACCCCTTCCAATATTGTAATAACTTAAAGCCTATCAATGATTCTCTAGTCCCGCATAATGCAGAAGGGTCCATACCCCTAAGAATAGAGCAAGGTCAAAGTTCTAAAGATCTCCCATCTTTGAAGGGAAAAGAAAAAGAAGGAAAAGAAGAAGTTTTTGTTGAAAACAGCCAAAGTCCCACTAACCTAGCTACATCGACAAAAGGGAAAGAAAAGGTTAGTGAGGAAAGTACTCTTGAGACAAAGAAAGAAGACAAAGATAGATTTGTTCAAATCTACACTAAGGAGACTCATTACCAAAAGATGGACCACATGATGAAAAACTTTAAGAAACAATGGAAAATCAAACAAAAGGGAGTAGGTGAATACTCCTTATCCATGATGGACCTACAGTTATCTCCAAAATCATATGGAAAGCCATCTAATTTTCCTCATAAATATAATTATTACTTTGTGAGGGCTAATACATCATCATTCATGGAGGAAGAGGACAATGAAATCCTAAACTGGTTATACAAAGATGAAGAATCAAGTATCCATGAGAAGCACATACAAAATATAAGCATTCCCACACAGCAATATGGGAAGGGATTTCAAATTATGCAAAAAATGGGATACAAAGGACAAGGACCTTTAGGAACAAGAAACGAAGGACTCCTTGAACCCATTGAAATGACGTGGAGAGACAACAAAGGGAAGACATGATTAGGCTACCTAGAACAAGGGTATACTCAAAAGAACTATCCTAAAGTCTACGATCAAATATTACAATTAGAGTCACATAGTGATGAAGACTCAAATGAGTGGGAATGGGATACATTGTCCAGTGAATCATGTCAAGATAAAGGCATTGATGTCATTCATACTTAGACTCCCAGCAAAGGGAAGGAATCAATTGCAGAATCAAATCAGAGTCAAGCCTCAAGCTCAATCCAAGTGGTTCTAGATAATGTACCAATTCAATAAATTAAAATAAATCAATGGGTAGGAGAACCCTATGTACCATCATGGAGACCTGCTATGGAAGAATCTAACATTAGGTTTAACCCACGAGATTTTTACCCAATAGAAACCTTACTGGATTCTTGTGAGGAGGATTTTGACCCTAGTTTGCTAGAACATCTCAAAGAGGCACATGTTATAGACTTAAGTGATACAATGCTTGAACCTTCAAATGAAGTCTTTTCCTTAAACCCTATTGGCTTAAACCAAAACATTGATCCTTTGACCCTCATTTATCCAGAATTAATTGAATGGGATTCCATTGAACCTACCATACTCCCAACATTTTTGAATGACAACCAGTGTCCCAATACTTAAATGTGGTTGAACCTTATTCTACCATAGAATATCAGGAAGAATAGGCAAAGGAAGGTATCCAAGCTCTTAATTCAATAAAAAATGGAAAGAATCTAATGTTGAAAACCACATTATGGTAGCATTAGATCAAAAAGAGAGAGAAATAAATAATAATTCCAAAGGGGAAAACCCAATTGAGGCACCTAAGGAAGGGAGTTTGGATACTTTACTCGAGCACTATGAGGAAAGATCTCCTATCTTGATCTAACCAATAGAAAAGGTGAACATTGAATCAGAATTAGAACCAAGGATCATACACTTAGCAACATTTGTATCTAGTGAGGAAAGAAAAGAATTCATCAAATTTTTCAAGGAGAAGAAAATCAACTTTGCATGGTCTTATGATGATATGCTAGGATTAGATCCAAATTTAATCATGCATCACTTGAACATAAAAGAAGGAGCAAGACCAGTAAAGTAAAAATTGAGAAAGATGCATCCGCACAAAGCTTTGCTTGTAAAAGTGGAGTTAGAAAAACTGCTAAAAATTGGGTTAATAAGAGCCATTGATTATGCCCAATGGATTTCAAACATAGTCCCAGTTTCAAAAGAAAACAAGTCCATCAGAATTTGCACAGATTTTAGGGATCTAAATCTTGCATGCCCTAAGGATGACTTTCCATTACCAACCATAGATGCCATAGTTGATCTAATAGCAGGACATTCAATGTTATCTCTTATGGATGGATTAAGTGGCTACAATCAAATAAAGATAGCACCTGAAGATCATGACAAAACAACATTTACAGGTGCATGGAGAAAATTCTATTGGAATGTTATGCCCTTTGGTCTAAAGAATGTCAGAGCAACCTATCAAAGAGCCATGACAATAATATTCCATGGTATGATGCATAAGTTCATGGAGGACTATGTAGATGATACACTTGCTAAATATCATTCAAGAGAAGAACATCTACCCATATTACAAAATTTTTTTGAATGATTGGAGCAATTTAAAGTAAGGCTAAATCCAAAAAAGTGTGCATTTGGTGTCCAATCATGAAAACTACTAGGGTACATTGTTTTAGCAAAAGGAATATAGGTAGACCCAACTAAAGTCAAAGCCATCATGGAAATGGAAGCACCTAGAAACATAAGTTAGATGAGATCTCTTCAAGGCAGGATCCAATCCATACGAAGGTTCATCTCTCAATTGGTAGAAAAGTGCCATAATTTTACCCAACTCCTTCATAAGGACATAGTTTTCAAATGGGATGAAAAGTGTGAAGAAGCCTTCAACTTGTTGAAGAAATATCTAATGAACCCTCCAAATTTGATGCCACCTATAAGAGGCAAGCCTTTGATTCTATACATTTCAGTGACCGAGCATTCATTAGGGTCATTCTTGGCACAAGAAGATGAATCAGGAAAAGAAAAGGCTATCTACTACATAAGTAGGACTTTGCTGAAATATGAGTTGAACTAAACCTTCATTGAAAGAGCATTTTTGGCCGTAGTTTTTGCTTCCCAAAAATTGCGCCACTATATGTTATCCCACAAGATTAAACTCATTGCAAAGATTGATCCCTTGAAATATCTTCTCAGCAAGACAACATTGAATGGAAGGCTAGCCAAATGGGTCATGGTGCTAAGTTAATTTGACATAGAATATGTGGATCAAAAATCTATCAAGGGACAAGTCATAGCTGATCAGTTAGCAGAATCACCATTACAAGATGACCATCCTATACAAGTGGAATTTCTAGATTCTAAAATTGTGAATGTGGAGGCAAAAACATGGCAGCTATATTTTGATGGTTCTTACACACAACATGGATTAGGAGCAGACATACTTTTGATTACTCCTCAAGGGTCTACAATTCCAAAATCATAAAAATTGCTATTCCCATACACAAATAACATAGCTGAGTATGAAGCATTGGTCATTGGAATCAAATTGGCATTAGAGTGGAAAGTGACAGAACTACAAGTCTATGGAGTTTCATAATTAGTTATCAATCAAATTAATGATGAATATCAAATGAAAGATGACAAGATGATACCTTACAAAAATATGGTTGAGAATCTCAAGAAATACTTCACTCTTATCACATTTGAGCAAGTACCAAGAGAGAAGAATAAAGCAGCACATGCAATGGCAACTTTGGCATCACTTCTCCAAATACTAGATCAAAGCGCCAGATATGAATTCCTGGTAGAAGAAGTTGAGAAACCTGCATTTGACCCTACCCATCCTCATACCATTTTTTTGCTAACCACACATGAATCACCTTGGTATGGAGATATTTACACTTACTTAAAAGACCAAATCCTACCCATAGACCAAATGAGGAACCAAAAGAAAAGCTTTATCTGACAAGCCACTCATTATACCTTAATATTTGACACATTGTATCGTAAGAGTCTAGATAGAATGCTTCTTAGATGTCTAGAGAAAGAGGAATTAGATATAGCCTTACGATAAATTCAAGAGGGGATCCATGGGTCACATTCGAATGGTTTAACCCTAGCTAAGAAACTTCTTAGGATAGGATATCTTTGGCCAACAATGGAGAAAGATGCTTGTCACTTTACTAAAACTTGTAGAAAGTGTCAATATCATGGAAATTTGATACATGTGCCTGCACAAGAGCTTCATCCTATGATGACTCCTTGGCCATTTTATCAATGGGGTCTAGATTTGATAGGGATGATTTATCCACCATCTTCAAATGGTCATAAATTCATTATCATGGCAACACAATACTTTACCAAATGGGTGGAAGCTATACCCTTATCAACTACAATAGGAAAGAAGATATCCTTATTTATCCTAAACCACATAATATGTAGATATGGCATACCTCATGCTATCATAACGGATAATGCAAAGCACTTCAAAAACAAGGACCTAAAGGAGCTATGCACAAAGTTTCAAATGATCCATCACTCTTCATCAATATATTACCCCCAAGGTAATGGACAAACCGAAGCCACAAATAAAAAAATCTTGAAGATATTGAAGATAACTGTGGACAATTCAGTTAGAGATTGGCATATAAAAATAAACCCGACCTTATGGGCTTATAGGACAAGTATCAGAATGCCAACAGGAGCTACACCATTTTTTTTAGTCTTTGGAACATAAGCAGTTTTACCTTTGGAGGTAGAACTTCCATCCTTAAGAGTATCTCTACATGGTTTGATAAGTGAAGAGGATTATAGAGTTTCTAGGTTGCATGAACTAGAACTGCTAGATGAGAAACAACAACAAACAATTAATCACTTGAAAGTATATCAAAACCGAATGTCAAGGACTTATAACAAGCACATCAAGTCAAGAGCATTCCAAATAGGTGACTTAGTTTTGCAAGAGAATCCTAGGAATCAAGCATAAAGAGAAAAGAAAGGAAACTAAGAAGCAAACTGGTTAGGACCTTTTGTGATCACTTTGTCTTTTGGGACCGGAACCTATAAGTTAGCTAATTGTGATGGAGAAGAGTTACAAGAACCTATCAATAACATTCATCATAAAAGGTTCTACACATGAAGCAGATGAAAGAGGATAAATAAAAAGAGTATCAAAGAATTAGATGGAAAGAATCCTATTTATTGTACATAGTCAAGAGAGATCTTCAAAATACCAAAAACTTTAAAAAGCGGAAAAGAGCAAAAAAATAAAAAATGCAAAAAAGATCAAAAACAGTGGAAAATTGAGCATGAAGAAAGCCAAAAAAATTCATATATGATCCTTGTAATACCCCAAAAATGGGCTATAGTTTCATTAACCTCCTACATCTACAAATCGATCGAAATTGACATCAAAGTCCTAACCTAAGGCACATCTGCACATCAAATCATCAAAACCTAATTGATTATCCTAATTCTACATTGGGGGATATTCCTTGAATATTCCTTATTTATCCTAATTATCTTTGAATTAATAATTATTTGGTGATAAATCCTATTTATCCTAAAGTTTGATTAATTGAATATTCTAAATATTTAATTAATCAGATTTAATTATGTCGCTTAATTATTTAATTAGATTTAATTCTATTTATTCCTAAATTATATTATTTAATTTTGACAATAAATAAAAAATCTCATGACTGATTGATTAAATTTAATTAATTAATGTCAGTTGTCAATATTTAATAATATAGTTTTTGAATAAAAGTTTGATTCAATAATTGATTAACTTATAAATCAATTGTTTTAAATTTAAAATCAGTTAAGTTGAAGATAAATCACTTTATTTATTTAATTAATTCATAATTATGTATGCACATTTGAAGGAGCAGTTAAACTTTAAATCAGAAAATCAATTCAAGTTGCTATCTTTTGGAAACTCAACATCTATTTTGAGTTGAAAGCTTATCTAAACTTATGATTTGAGTTAAAAAGTTGTTTTTGCATGATTTTATGAGTTGATCTGTTTCTAATTTCTTGTTGACTCGAAAATCAACCTACGTTCATCAAGAGTGATTTATGGCTTTTCTCAATGCATCCTCAAGCCTTGGTTTTTTATAAAATCAAGGCTTGGCTCTTCACAATTAACCAAACTCGAATTTGCACAATTACTTTGGCGAATTTGCAGCTGAAGGATTGAGCACTTGTGACAGGAGATTTGTGAGATTTTTTATTGTTGGTCATAAGCATCCATAGTTTTTCATAGCATATCATAGCATCTCATAGCATATCATTCTTAGATTAATCTGTATATCATTTCAATTCATCTAGATTTTCATTCAAATTGCATACAAAATCCAAAAAAAAAAGATTAATTTGCATGCATACAGTTTTTCATTCTTTTTCATTCAAATCCTTCATTTAGGTGTTGCATTGTCACTAATCTTGATTTCAATCTGAGAACATCATACTCGCACCTAATAGAAGGCAGTAAATCGCCTAGTTAGCTTAGTTTCATTTATCTGCATATTTCAATTTTGCTAACCTCTAATGTTTTACTGAAGTGTTATGTTCGCAGCTAGGTATAATTTTCACACACACATTTCTGGCACCCACCATGGGGCCCTGAAATGGGTTTTCATTTCTATTCTAATCATTTTATTCAATTTTCTATCATTTTCTACCATTTCTGTGATTTTCAAATTTTGTCCGTACATTTTTCGTATGACTTTTGTCAAAAAGTCATACCAGGACCCCCTGACTATCATACGATAGTTGAGATTTTTGAGGCTTGTATCATAACTTACACATTTTCATTTGGGAGCTACTCTGTCATGTGGGAAGAAACCCACTGGCGTATGAGTTTCCAGATTGTCGTACGGGAGGTAATTGATTGTCGTACGAGTTTTGCCATCAGAATTAAATTGTCATTTCAGATTTTTAGGCAGTTTTCCAAATTTGATTTTTGGATTTGGACTAACAACTAACCCTAACAATTGAGATCTTCTATTTTTTATTGGTATTTGTTGATTCTGATTGGAAAAGTGCGAGAAAAATTACTAAAATACATAAAATCTACTAAGCACGTTGCGAGGAATTTAGGTATTATGCTATGATCTGATAACATCTCAATTTGGATTTAAAATGAACTCTCTTGTGTCAAGCTTTAGTGCCTTTTACAACTTTCATAATTCACACTTTAGTTTTGGGCTATAAAACAAACATAGATTTTCTTTTTGCATATCTATTACACATATTAAATAGGCCCTGTGAACACTATTTGTGGATGATCTTGAGAGAGTGGGCTTCATTCACTTGTTCACGCATGCGAAGCTCTTCTTGACGAAGGATCCCCTTGTAGGTATAGAGGATATTGAGATTATCTTGCGTTCTACTGGATTTGGTCCTTAGCTTTTGATCAATACGTTTTCTCTCCGGAGAGATCGATAGAGCATAGTTGTCGACATCACAAATCTTGGTGAGATAATTTTAGTCTTAGTGTGTCGGATTAATATGTTTGTTGTGTTTGGGTAAAAGTGATAAGGCTAGAAGAATATGCTCTACTCCCTTTTTGGGTAGTATCAGAAACTCAAATCCTTGGATCTGGACCAAGTCCCCATGTAGTATCTTTTGTGAGTCACCTTTAGACAGGGTTAACCGTAGTGGACATTCCCTTTATTGGGTCAACCACATGGATGAAACCTCAAGTGGTAATAGCCATTTTCATCATGGTAGCAACATCCGCTATATAAATGTCTTTGTGGAAGAAATCTCCACAAGTGTGGTCTCTTGTTGGGCTGTCAAATCTCCCTAGTAGCTCTTGATTGATTAAATTCTCAAACTGTGTCAAAACCCCGGTGCACCTGGGTTGGAGTTCACCCTCTTGAGATCATAAAAGTTGCAAAGTCAGACCATTACTAGAAACCCTAGTGAGGCCAAATTTTTCATTTTCTAGGACAATTTGCATTATTGAAAAACTTTTTGGAACATACAAAACTAGCATCCCTAGGGATTAGCACATTAAGTCACTTGATTGTTCATGTGCATGGTTGCTTTGTCCCCTGTTCATTTTTTTCAAACGTACCTGAAATCACTTGCTTGATGTTTTGCATGCTTGTTTACTTACTTGGTTATTGAAAATGAACAATCTCGAAACAAACTTCAAATCTGGCCAAAAAACCTTGCAAAACACACTGATTTTGAAAACTGAAAAATTGTAAAATCTGATGCAAAATTCCTTTCTAGAGTCAAAATTTGTCCCACAAGATTGTTAGGAATAAGGTGTATGAACCTTGGATAATTCCTATTCTTATTATTTGTTTTGTAAAATGTATTTCTTGTAAATAATGTTGATGTGTCGACATCTTGAATTGTGTAAGGAGATCATGGCTAAAACAGTTATGACGGATTCCTATGACATGTAAGAGCTATGTGAGGAAGATTCAATGACAGGTGAAGACATGTGGCAACTGATAAATTAGAGTACTATACACTCTTCCCCAAGCATGGGGTTCAGGGCATTGCCCCGAAATTTTTTTTTGGGTTCCTATTTTCTCGGAGAATGGTAAAACCCTAATACAGTTATCTTTGGGAGTAGCCCTAAAAAGTGAAGCACATGATATAAGATTTTTTAGGGTTGCGAAGAGATGTGATGCGAGTGTATTGTTGGAACATTTTATGCTACCGTGATTTGTCTTCAAGTTTTTTGAAATCTTCTGAAAGAACTTGCATTGCAAATGTATTGTAAGCTGTAAAAGTTTTGATCAATACATTGTGCAGGTTTTGGAGTGCTGGGGTTTTTACCGAAAGGTTTCCCCAGGGTATATCATTGTGTCATTCTCTATTTTTCTATATGCATGGTATGTGGTTGCAATATCTTTGTTAAAGTAGTTAACGAATCTGAAATTGTAAGGATTTATAAGAATTTGCACAATACTCTCCTATAGAGATTAGCATAGGAAGCTATTTCCACACTTGAGTTTCCTTACAAGGATCAGAAAGTCATATGATTTTTGACCCTTTATCATATCATAACCCCCCGTATTGTCATATGAGAGCTTGTATATTATCGTACGAGTTTTTTCAGAAATCACAAGCAAAAATAAAAAATCTGCTATCAACTATCATGCGAGCTTTGCAATTATTGTACGAGTCTTGTCATTGTCATGCCAAAGCTTACCCACTATCATATGAGCCTCTGAAAGTCATATGAGAATTTTGAAATTTTTTCTAGAAACTTGCCAAAATTGCCAGCAATCTAGTTTTTACAGCCTACTTCCAGATTCTGTCAAAATATTCACCGGGTCAGGAACATAGCAGAAACTAGAAAGAATTCAATCATTTTCATAAAGTGGTCTCTTGAGTCTAATCTAGCCTTCTGATTTATCAATTTGAGTCTTTTTCATCTTGTGTCAAAACCTTGTCAAAATTATCTTCAATTCAATCTTCATCCAAAAATGACTAAGTGTTGCGAGCTTGTGTCTGCCATCTTTTGGGTGTCTACCCATACTACTAGGGCACATTATCCTTCATTTATGTCCAATCTAATCTTCAATCAATTCAATCTTGACAAGGTTGCATCATTTGATCTTCTTGAATCAAGGCATTCTTCAATTGTCTTCATCTTTCTCTTTTGTTTCACCCAAGGTTAATGGTGGAAGCTAGAGCTTCATCACAGCAAAAACAAGGTGAAAAACCCAGATTCTCTTCAACCGCATCTTCTGTGATTGCTGAGACATTTCATCAACCTTTCAACATAGCTAAATTTGTAGAAGAGGGTCTTAGAAATCTTTACTTGATAGGCGGTTACGTCACCCCTCCTGCATCAACCCATGCATGTCATCAAGCAACTCCTCATCAATCAATCCCTGGTAGTACTCTCAAAAAAACTATGTCTCAAGGAGGAGGCACAAGCCAAGGGTCCCAAGGACATCAATCCCAACATGGTGCGGATCAAGAAACCACACCTTCTGAAATTTCTTGATATCAAAATGATGATGACTTTAAGAAAATGATGAGGCATTTCTTGAAAGAAGACAAAGAAACATACTTCCTAGAGTTGGCTCATCAAGGGGCTAAACTTCCTCCCAAATTTAATGTTGAAGATATCATTACGCATGAGGAAGAGACTCCTATCATAGCCATGATGAAATAGATGCATGCTATGCAAGTCAAACTCAACAAACTCAAAAAAGAGAAGGAACCTAAAGAGTTCTCCATGGAAGCCCTATGCCCTTTTCCATTTGATAAAGACTTGTACATGCCACCATTCCCAAAAAGAGTGGAGATGCCTAAGTATGATAAGAACTCTGATCCTCAAGATCATGTCAGAGAATTCTGCACTCAATCTATGGAGTTCATGCATGAACCATCCTACCTAATGCATCTTTTCTCTCGATCTCTGGGAGGTTCAGCTATTCATTGGTTCTCAAAAATGCCTCCAACAATCAAAACTTTTGAGGAGTTAATCAAACTATTCTATCAACAATACTCCTACAACATCTAGCATTTGGTCACCATGATCAACATTTGCAAACTGAAACAGAATTCAAGAGAACGATTCCTAACTTTTCTCAAACGATGGAGGAAATTTTTTTCTCTATATGCTAGACCCATTCCAGAAACTGAGAAGTTGGAAATCTTCATCAACAATCTTGTTCTGCAAATCAACTACCATTTTCAAAAGCAAAATCATACATCCTTTGATAAAATGGTAGAAAATACAATCAAAATTGAGAAAGTACTTGTACAAAAAGGAGACATATCACTTCAAAAAGACAAGTATGAATTTGGATCTAATTCTAAAGACAAAGGAAAAAATTGGAACAAGAATAAAGGCATTGTCACACATGGCGTTATTGATAATATTTGTGCCCCTTCTAAGGCACCCACTTTCAACCTCACTGTTGGCACCCAAGCTATCAAAGCCTCAGAGGAAAAAGCAACATAATCAAACAAGAAGTCACCTGACTATAAACCTTGGGCTACAAATCCTAAACACAAGTTTACTCCTCTTGGAGAGTCCTTGGAATTTTCCATGAAAACTTTGTTGGCCAACAACATCATCTTCTTACTTGAGATAAAAGTCTTTGATCTTGAACCTAAACTAAAATGGTGGAGAGAGAACAATTTATGTGACTTCCATCACAATAAGGGTCATAAAACTAATAACTGCATCCGCTTGAATACATCATACAAGATAAAATTGATAGTGGAGAAATCGTAATTGACAATCACAAAAGCAATAATGATCATACAACATTCATAGAACCATTTCTGAAACATGGTCAAGGAGATTCATCTTCTCAGCCTAATGTGGGTGCTAAAGTCAATTATGCTTACTCTGGAAACAATGTTGTCATAAATATGGTTGAATCATGCCTATCTAAGTGTTGCAATGTCATCACAATTGTAAGAAAGGATAGAGATAATCAATCAGCTAATGCAGTTACTCAATCACAAGCTCATGCGTATCTGCAAGGACAAATCCCAGATTCATCAAATGTCCCCATGATGCCTTTCAATCTATCATCTGCTTCTAAATAGAAGGCTACCTCTAAATCATCAAATCCTAAAGACACGAGGCCAACATCATACAGTATTGTCCAACAACTCCAACATACAAATGCAAAAGTTTCCATGTTTGAGTTGCTTTGGATATCTCCAGCCATAGAGCCATTCTAGACAAAGCTCTGCTCGGATCCAATGTTCCTGATAACCTTGATTTAGACAAATTCCAGACTATGGTTGGTCATTTGACGTCTCCACAGTATATCTCCTTTTCAAAGGAAGATGATAAATCCTTGAGTCATCCACATAACCAGCCTTTGCATATTGAAGTCATGATCCAAAACCATCGTGTCAAACGCGTGTTGATAGATAGAGGTATTGGTCTCAACATTTGTTCTTACAGCTTGATCACACTTGATTGGGATTATCTAAAGCTGCCATTGATCCTAAGAAGAAGATAACTATCAAAGAATATGATGGGCAAGAAAGATCTTCCAAAGGAATTACTGTCTTACCTATCAAAACAAGACCCATTATCAGAGACACCATATGTCAAGTTCTTGATCTACCTTTGGCTTACAACATTCTCCTAGGGAGACCCTAGATACATGAAATGTGAGCTATTCCTTCCACAAACCATCAATTCATGAAATTTCCTTATGAAGGAGTAGAGGTGATGATTTCGGCCGATCTATCTACAACTTGCAATGCATTGAAGGAAAGTGATGATAAACTTGTTCCTAATAATAGAGAATCTTCCACTAAGCAGGTAGACATTGCATCAACTTCCAAGATAGAAGAACTTGCTAAAGAAGTCAAAATTAAAGACAATGGTATGGGAGAATACACAATGGAACCCATTTTATCTCTCATGTCTCTCCCATTGTCCCCAAAATATTATGGACAGCTAACAAAGTGAAACCTACAGCTAAAGAATCCCAAGTCATATTCAATGGAAGCTTTGTCACATAACAAGTATCTAAACAAGAGTTTGAGGAGGAAGAAGCATTGCTTGCATGGTTATACAAGGATGAGTCTCAATCCCAATCAGTCTAGAAATGTGACTCCACTTTAGGAAAAATTCCTCAGAAGTCATATGGACTAGGGGACAAATTGATCACAAAAATGGGATATACTGGAAAAGGACCTCTAGGACTACAAGGTAAGGGTCTTCTATCACCTCTTGATCATCGTGGCCAAACAAAAAAGAATACAATAGGTCTAGGATATTAGAAGAAGCCTTTCTATCTTAGAAAAAACTCTCCACATGTCTTAGAATAGATTGAACTGTCAGTAGCAATTCAACCAAAGGAAGAAAAACCACAATCTGATAGTGATGATTCAGACACTACTGATGAGCTCATTCCTTATGAGAATTTTCCAAAACAAATACTATACCTCCTTAAAGATGAAGAGAAACCTAGAGATAATATCAATGTAGTAGAAATACAAGAACCAGTTGATCTCGAAGGAAACCAAATAGACAAGGAGGAAGGTGGCATCTATTATGAGACAGATTCTCATGAGTATGAATTCAAATCAAAATATGAGGGTAACCCTTCTTTGGGTATTCATCTTGACTTTACACACATTCTCATATTTCCTAGAGGCATGGATGAGAAATCAAATGACTATGAATGGGGAGCCATTCCATAGGAAGATGATCTTATCACAAAAAAACATATTGATGTTATTCACCAATATGCACCTAAACCCAACATGAGTCTAGAGTGAAATAATGAACTTAACAAGTTTGGTCCACCTATGGCTAAAATGGATTCCCACAATGACGTCGAGCCTATTCACGAATTGAACATTTTGAGTTGTAATATCACCTTCGAACTCGAGAGTCGGGTTAGGACCAATGATGAAAGATCCATATTTGTAAACACTATTTCCCAATCTTTCACCACTTTGACTATCCAACATCCCAAACTTCTTGACCAACCTCCACAAATCCGAGCCAAGGTATCTATACTTTTCCAAATGACTATGCCCTTGCTTGCTACATCAATGCAGTTGAGCCTATGATGACTTCCATCAGTGAACCAAGTGTTAGCATGACACATTCTAACATCAAGTATCTTAGTCAAAAGAATAAGAGTAAAAATAAAAATAAAAAGAGTTGTGAGAGTGAAAACCACTTTGTAGCAATTTCATAACATACAAAAGTAAAAATAAAAGATGTATCCGAAGGTAAAAACCTCTCTGAGGCACCTAAGGATGAGATATTTGATGTCCTTCTGAGTCATTTATAGGATAGATCTCCAGGATTGGTTGAGCCCACTCAATCTATCAACTTGGGAACAATAGAAGAATGACAGTTGATCCATGTAGCACAATCCTTATCAGAAGAAGAAAAGAAAAAATTTACCACATTGCTAACAAAAAAGAAGATCAACTTTGCATGGAAATATTTAGATATGCTAGGGTTGGATCCTAATCTTATAATACACCATTTACCTATAGCTCTAGGGTTCAAACCTATTAAGAAAAAATTGAGAAAGATGCATCCACATGTTGCACTCTTGGTCAAAGCTGAATTAGAGAAACTACTAAAAGCCAGATTCATCTACGTTATTGATTATGTAGAATGGAACTCTAACATAGTTCCATTATCCAAAATAGATAAATCTATTAGAGTGTGCACAAATTTTAGAGATGTGAACAAAGCATGCCCTAAGGATGATTTTCCACTTCCAAACATCGATATGATAGTGGACATGACTGCAAGCTTTGAGATGTATTCTTTAATGGATGGTTTCTCTGGATATAACCAAATAAAAATTTCTCCAAAGGATCAAGAGAAAACTGCTTTCACATGTGCGTGGGGTACCTTCTATTTGAATGTCATGCCATTTGGGCTTAAGAATGCTGGTGCTACATATCAAAGAGCTATGACGTCTATTTTTCATGACATGATGCATCGAACTATGGAGGATTATGTTGATGATACTTTGGAAAAATCTATGATAACATCTAAACATCTAAATGATTTGAGCAAAATACTAGATCAAATGGAGAATTTTAGTCTCAGATTGAACCCTAAGAAGTGTGCTTTTGGTGTCACTTCTGGAAAGCTCTTAGGATACATTGTTTCAAAGAAAGGAATTGAAGTAGATCCAGCTAAGGTCAAAGCTATCATGGAGATGCAACCTCCCAAGAATATCAATCAAATGAGAATATTAAAAGGGAGAGTACAATCTATTAGATGCTTCATATCTTAGCTAGCAGACATATCACAACCTTTCACGAAAACATTACATAAAGGTGTGACTTTTGTATGGAGTGAGGAATGTGAAAAGAACTTTAATCATATCAAGAAATATCTATCAAATCCTCCTATTTTGATGCCTCCTATTCAAGGAAAACCATTGATTCGTTATGTCTCCACTACAGATACATCACTAGGGGCATTACTAGCACAGCATGATGAGAGCAAGAAGGAAAGAGCTATATACTATATCAGTAGAACATTGGTAGCATACAAGAACAACTATTCCATGATTGAGAAAGCTTGTCTAGCTGTGATATTTGCATCACAAAAATTGAGACATTACATATTAGCTCATACCACACATTTGGTAGCTAAGATTGATCCATGAAAGTAACTACTAAGAAAAGTTTCCCTCACAGGTAGATTCGCTAAATGGGTGATGTTATTAAGTGAATTTGACATTGAATATGTTGAAATAAAAGCTATCAAGGGCCAAGTTAATGCTGATCAATTGGCTGACGCACCATTATTTGATGATACACCAATACAAATGGAATTCCTAGATTCCTCTATCATGAATCTTTCTTCTAGAGCATGGAAGTTATTCTTTGACGGCTCCTATACATGGAATGGATCTGGAGTAGGCATATTGTTCATCACACCTCAAGGATACTCAATCCCTAAGGCATTCAAAATTAAGTTTCCTTACACAAACAATATTTCTAAATATGAAGCCCTCCTTAACGGCATGAAAATAGCAATTGAGTGGACAGTGACAAAACTACACATTCATGGAGACTCACAACTTGTAATACACCGAGTCAATGATGTGTATCAAACAAAAGGTGGAAAACTAATCCCATACAAGAGAATGGTAGATGATCTAAAGAAATATTTCATATCTATCACCTTTGAAAAAATTTCTAGAATAGAGAACAAAGCTATTGATGCTATGGCAACACTATCTACTTTATTACAGCAGCCCGAACATGAGCTATGCTACAAGTTCCTAGTGGAAGCACTATCTTATCTTGCATATGATTCCCCTGAGACCCACATGATCTGCACTATTGTTGGTTATGATTCATCTTGATACAAAAACCTTTTCTCCTACCTCCAAGACCAAATCATTCCCGATACCTTCAATCACCATGAGAAATGATACCTTATTTGTAATGCATCCCGGTATGTCATCATTGGTAACGATCTATAGAAATGAGGTCTAGATGGTACACTACTTAGATGTTTAGAATGGGAAGAGTCTCAACATGCATTAGAGGAAGTCCATGAAGGTTTATGTGGGTCACACTCAAATGGTTTAACACTAGCTCAAAAGCTTATTAGGGCTGGGTACTATTGGCTTGAAATGGAGAAAGATGCAATCAAGTTTGCTAAGAACTATCAAAAGTGTCAAGTACATGGTAACTTGATTCATGCACCAGGGAGAGATCTTATTCCCTTTACTACACAATGGCCTTTTCCCCAATGGGCATTTGATCTTATAGGATCCATACATCCTCATTCTTCTAATGGACATACCCATATCATTACAGCTACAAACTATTTTACAAAATGGGTAGAAGTAGTCCCTTTGACTCAAGCAACCGGAAAGAAAATTTCTATGTTCATTTTGAACTATATCATATGTTGATATGGTATTCCACACTCTATAGTCACAAATAATGGTGGACAATTCAAGAACAGAGACTTAGATGATCTATGTGCTAAATTCAAGATTACACAACATTGGTCATCTATCTACTATCCTCAAGGGAATGGACAAGCAGAGGCTTCAAACAAGAATCTATTGAAAATCTTACATCATACAGTTAATAAAATAGGAAGAGATTGGCATCTCATGATCAATCCAGCTCTTTGGGCCTACAAGACAAGTATCAGAATGCCCACTGGGGCTACACTCTTCACTTTAGTTTATGGGTCTGAAGTGGTACTACCTATTGAGGTTGAAATCCCATCACTAAGAATCAGAATGCATGATCTACTAATTGATGATGACTATAGAGTGTCTAGGTTGCAAGAACTTGAACTACTAGATGAGCACAGACAATTAGCGTATGATCATCTCAGAGTATATCATAAAAGAATGTCTAGAGGCTACAAGAAGAAAGTCAAACACAGAGAATTTCAAGTTGGTGATCTAGTCTTGAGAGAGAATCCTAAAAATTAATCACATAGAGAACGCAAGGGGAAGTTTGAACCCAAATGGCTAGGTCCCTTTGTTATCACTGCTAATTTTGGCTCTGGAGCCTATCAACTCTCAATGACTAAAGGAGAATAGCTTTGAGAACCAATCAACATTCTCCATCTAAAGAAATTTTACGCCTAAGGCATTCAGTATTCAAAAATGTCCTGAAAAAATTATAAAAATTGGAAAAAGTCCTGAAAAAATGATCATCTTGGTGAAAACCTAGCAAATAGGCACCTTGATGTATTACAAAAAAATCAAAAAATATCAAAAGTACAAAAAATTTGAAAAAATGAAAAATACAAAAAAATGAGAAATATCAAAAAGTGCCTTCGTGAAAACCTGGAAACAGGCGCCTTGGTACCAAAAATAGAATCTCTGCCAAGATGGTGAAAACTTGGCAAATGGGTGCCACCTGTTCAAAATGCTCCATCTATCAGCACAATCTTGGTCTTTCCCAGCTTTTAGTCCTGCTTTAGTTTGTACATATCTTCTGGTTTGTTTTTGCATTCCTATTTTCAATAAAGTTAGTCTGTGCACCAATCATCTCAAGCGTATGTATCCTATCAATGTTTCAAAACTTTGGGGCAATCAATTTCATATCCTATGGTCTCTAGTATACCTCAAACAAGTCATATCCAGTTAGGGTCCTTTGAAGCTACATCCAAGTCAGTTAGTCAGTCTCCTCTCTAGAAAGGATTTTGCATCTACAACAATGCAAACAATCATCAACAACAAACTGAAAACATTCTATGCTTCACTTCTTTTATCTCCTTGTATGCTTACTGATTCACATTGAGATTTTTGTATATTGTGCCCTTTCAAGATCTTTGATGATGTCCTTTACAGGATTGAGAGGGTGATGACTGGGGGCATAATATTTTCTTTATTTTCTGCTTACATGTGAAATCTAACAACTTTGGAAATTCTGGATTGAAATGGTGTCCATTTGTAAGAGCCTTCATCTCGTATTGGATGGCCATGAGTACCTCGACCATTGATACTTGAAAAATTCAAGGAAGTTTGATCTAACGATTATCTTTTTGAGTGAGTTCTTACTCCTATTGTGAAACATGATCTTACCTAAGGATGTGAATGATAAAGGGTCACTATGGGTAATTCACACTGGATTTAGAATAATCTCTTGACTGCTTGATGTGATTGTACCGCAAGGTGTATTCAGGTCATCATGATGTTTATGTTTTGATGCTTATACAAATTATGATATCAAAATGGACATGATATTTAGGTCATCCTGGCATTTGTGCCTTGGTGCTTATATCTAATCTGACATTTTGAAAACAAAATTAATATTAATATATCCATGGTTGTCTAGCCAGTGGGCATTGTATTGACTTTGGTGCAAAAATCAATATTCATACTGTAAAGGATAAAATAGTGTATGGGGTCCTAGGGAAATGGCTTGCACACAAAAGAGACCCCAAAGCCAATATTTTTACTTACATGAAATTGTATTAATATGGAAAGTAAATGTAGATGACTAATATTGAAATTAAGAAATAAAGGTACTTACCTCCGAAAAAGAATTAGCTGAAAAACCTATCAAATGATCTCAAAAACTATTGATTCTTGCAATCTTGAACCGAAACTATGAGATCTACAAAACCCAGAAATCTTTTTTTGAGATGGCTCAGCTCAGGTTTAACCCTCATAAAAGGTCAAATACCACATTCTTTATTTGAAGTCCGATTTGAATTCTGTTCATAGATCCCAGAAGTTTGTCGAAAAGGGTATCGAAATTTGCTCTCAGATCTGAAATTCTACACATGTACTTGCAAGAACAAGAGAGTTTTTGGTTATTTGTTTGGGGGGTTTGCCTTAGTCAAACCCCAATTTAGGAATTAACCTTGAAATTGAATTGAAATTGCTGGAATAAACAAAGTAAACAGAACAATTCACCTTGCTTGAGTTGAAACCCTTGTGGAGGATTTGAATCCTTGAATCCACAAGAATGGATGAATGTAAAATCAAATATAGGATGTCTCGAATCAATTGTCTTTAGATCTTCAACACCAATCTTGAATGGATCTTGAACTAGGAAGAGGCTTGAATGGAAATGGAGGAGTCTTCAACAAGAGAGCTCCATAGAGCTTGAATCCTTCAATGGCTACTAATGGATCTCCTTGATTTATTGGATGCTTGAATGCTTGAAGGCTTGAATGCTTGATCTTCTTGCTTGAGAGCTTGAGAGATGGATTGCAGAACTTGATTATGAGATATGAAAACTTGATGTGAAAATGAGAGAGGAAGGCCTCCTTTTATAGTGATCTAGGGCACACTCCTCTAGATGGGCCACCTTGGAGAATTAAATCCCAATTAGGTCCACACCTTTAGAAAATATACCTAGATTAAATGCAATTAAAGGATTTACCATCCTGAAACCTGAAATGGCTAACCCGGAAGCGGGAAAATAAATCTCCCGAAAGTCCGAAGCCTAGAAATTAAAGATCTTGAAAATTTGGAGAAAGGGATCAATGTTGAGGTTGACCCTAACCTAGTTAGGGTCTACCTAAGACCTTGACCTAGTCAGGGTTGACCTAAGACATTGACCCTGATCCTAAGTTGACTTAGAACCAAGTCAAGAGGTCCCAGGGATGTCCAAAAACCTAAAATTGATGCCAGAAGAGGACAGAATGTCAGGGATAGACATAAAATCCTATGATTACTGAGATGAAGGCCAGGAGGATCCATTTCTAAACTCTACCTAGAAAATAGAGCCATAGAAGAGGGAAATTCAAGAGAATCCTTAAGATCCTAACCTTAATTTCACCTAGAATGAAGAAATCAAGTGCAAGGAAGAAGTGGAAAGCGGGGTGAAAGCCAGATCCAAGTCGAATATCCATTCAAGGCATTCGACATGACCCCAAACCATTTACTCGAAGGGCTAAATGGTCTTAACATGGAAGTGCTTCCATTTTAAGATGATACATTAAGCCCCCACTTTAGCAAGAGTATGGACTCAATGCAAACTCTTGGTAAAGGAGATCACAAAGAAAAAGATAATCTTATTGAAATCAAAGGGACCCAGGAAATGTTAGTTTGTGCGGACCCAAGATGTTTACAAAGCTTTTGATTTTTTGAAGAGGAAGGTGGTAGAACAACCTATCCTAGTGTTGCCAAATTTTAGCAAGGTCTTCACCATTGAGTGCAATGCCAGTAATAGGGCCATAGGAGGAGTCCTAAGTCAAGAGGGCAAGCCAGTAGCCTTCTTCAGTGAGAATTTGAATGAGGCCAAGCAGAGGTACTCAACATATGACTTGGAAATGTATGCAATGGTTCAGTCCTTGAGGAAGTGGAGGCACTAGTTATTGCCAAAAGATTTTGTTGTTTACACTGATAACCCTACCTTGAGCTTTTTGGACAGGCAGGAGAAACTGAATCACAGACATGTGAATTGGATGGAGTATCTCCAATCCTACACATTCACTATCAAGCATAAGAAAGGGGTAGAAAACAAGGTTGTTGATGCCCTTAGTAAGAGAAATCTGACTATCCAAGAGGTAAGGTTAGAGAATGTAGGATTTCACTCCATGAAGGATATGTATAGTGAAGATGAAGACTTCAAGGAAGCATACCAGGTCTGGAAGGAGATGACAGGATAGTATCATAGTACTTTCTCTAACTATATGCTACATGAGGGACTACTCTTTAAGGGGAGTTAATTGTGCATCCCTAGGGGATCACTTAGAGAGAATATTGTGAAGGAGAAGCACTGTGGGGGTCTAGCAGGTCATTTTGGGTTAGACAAGACCCTAGAGATGGTAAGAATATTCTACTATTGGCCTAGGATGCCAACAGATGTCAGGAAGTTTGTGGAGGTTTGTATGGTATATCAAAGAGCAAAGGGCAGGTCTTCAAATGTAGGACTCTACACTCCATTACCTATTCCCAATAGATCTTGGGATGCAGTCAGTCTAGACTTTGTGCTTGGACTACCTTAGACAAAGCAGGGGTATGATAGTGTTTTTGTGGTAGTGGACAAGTTCTCTAAGATGGCACATTTCTTGCCATGTAAGACAAGTCATGATGCCTCCAATATTGCAGGGATCTTCTTTAAGGAGATCAGTAGAATCGATGGGTTACCTCTATCCCTAGTCTCAGACAGGGATCCCAAGTTCCTTGGTCACTTCTGGAGGACCTTGTGGAAAAAGCTTGGGATAGACTTGGCATTTTCATCTGCATACCATCCCCAATCAAATGGTCAGACCGAAGTGGTTAATAGGTCTCTTGGAAACCTTTTGAGGTGCCTAACCAAGGAGCATGGCTCAACTTGGGATTCAAACATTGCTCAAGCAGAGTTTTCTTATAATGACTCTATGAACAGGAGCACAGGTCAAAGCCCATTTCAAATTGTCTATGGCACTCACCCAAGGGGAGTGATGGAGTTAAGGGATATTAAGTCTTTGGAGAGGAACAGTGCTCAAGCCAATGACTTTGCAGAGGTCATGAGAGATGTTCACAGGGAAGTCAGGGATAGATTAGAGAAGGTGAGAAGGAAGTACAAAGAAGTTGCAGATAGAAAGAGAAGAGATCTTTAATTCTCAATGGGAGACTTAGTGATGGTCCATCTGAAGAAGGAAAGACTTCCCAAGGGAAAGTATAGCAATTTAATGATGAAGAAGATAGGTCCTTTCAAAATTTTGTAGAAGTGTGGTCAGAATGCTTACAAGGTTGAGTTGCCAGCAGAAATTGGGCTCTCAAAAACCTTTAACATCTTTGATCTATATGCCTACAAGGGATCTGAGATAATGGATGCTACTGAGGACACAATGCCTAAGGATGATCTTGAGACCATCAAGGCTCTTCCTAAGACCCAAGCACCTAAGATTGAATGTGTTTTGGACAAGAGAGAAGGAAAGAAGACTAGGAGGTAGGTATACCTAGATTATCTCATCAAATGGAGGAACAAACCAGTGGAGGATGCCAGTTGGATGACTGAAGTAGAAATCAAGAAGATGGGTTACCAGGTATCCACTCTGCCAACTCAAGAGACTTGAGTTTTATTGGCCTGGGGAGTATGGTGCAGGGCACCAAGGCACTCTAGCACATTTCACCATAGGCATGGGTGATAGGAAGGGTAGTCTAGAAGTTTGGATCTCAGTGAGGTCCTAAGATGTAATAAAGACCAAGTGTGAGGTCAATTGGCACTATGGTAATCTTATAAACCAAGTGGCTCAATTGGACCAAATGGTCTAAAATGTGTAGATTTCATGTTTTTTGATGGGATTTGGTAGTTTAGGCTTAGAATGGATGGGTTAGATCCATCTAGACCTTGGAGAGGTCTAGTTAGAGCCTTAGAACACATTTTGTAAAAGTTGTAATGCAACTTTCAAAAGTTGCTTGACAACTTTTCAAAAGTTGCTCAAAAATGGGAAATCGGTTAAGAACACCTAATCAGGTAGTTCTAACCATTGGAATGGATTTAAAATCCATGGAATATGATCTAAAAAAAAGTTGGATTATTGTGTAATCGAAGGCTTGAAGATTTTATATGAAAACCCTTGAATTTCTTGAATTCTAAGCAATACCAGAGGATTGTACAGCTCTGTACGGTATGGGAATCATTGCTAGGTGATTTTTTTGTTAATTAATTTGTACTAAAAAGTTAATGCCATTGGTTTGAAGGTGTTTGCAGTTGTACATCAAAATTTATATCAATTTTAGTGCAGGTGACCTTGAACAGCCCTGGTTTTTAGGGACTCGGAGAGATGTTGGCCTAACTTGTGATTCCACTAGTGGATCCTCATGAAACTAAGGGTAATGAAAGTTAGGAGGTTAGTCTATATGATTCCAGAGGCTAGAGGCATGGTTTGTAGGTTTGAGACCTTTTCAAGCAGGCCCTAGGTCAAGCATTCCTATGTGCTTGACTAGGTTTGTGGTAGCCAAGTGGAGACAGTCAATGCAAAAGACTTATAGAACCCCATAAATTGTTGATTTTGGTCATATTTTGTGTTTTAAGGATTTCCAATAGGTTTAGGATTCTTGAGAACCCATTTTATTCATCCTACATCAAAGCCCTAGTCTAATATGGCCAATTAGGCCTAGGTGCATGGTAGAGGTTTGGAGGTGCAGGATCAAGATAAGCCTAAATTCTCTAGGATTCTTTTGGAGAATCCAAAAGTGTATTTGGATTGGTGATTAAGTCCCTAGGGTGTTAAGGTATTTTGTGTGAAAAAGACCAAAAATAGGGTTGGGAAGGCTACAAGGATTGTAGGCCTAAGGACTCAAATTGGTGTTGTGGGTTTGTGGGAATCCAATTGAGTGTGAATCCTGACTTGTTTGGGCATCAAAGGTTGTCTCAACTCATTGAAATAAGTGGGTTGAAGTTGTAAGGAAAGATTCCTTATAGGGCTCATTGATTGAGTGTACCCAGGTGTGGGTAAAGGATCTCAATTTGATCCTAGAATCCATTGTTAGATTGCTAAAGGTGTTAAAAGACCTTAATTCGGTGGTTGGCTATAGTTCTCTACATCACTAAATTTCACATGAAGGTTTCCTCACATAACCGAAAGCAGTCACCATCCTGGGTTAAACATTCTTTTTGACATAAGACCGAGTACTTGTCTTCATCAATCCTTGCAAAACATGTGTATCATTACATTTCATGATCATTCAATCTATTACATTACATCCATGTGCATTTTACATTGCATAGCATAATCAAAATCATACATTTCCATGCATTTTTCATAATCAACTACATTTGCAAAAATCCATACATTTGAAAGAAATCATTGCATTGCATAAATCCATACATACATTCTACACTACTCATAGCATTTACATCACATGATATCATCATAAATCAAAACATGACAAGTACAAATGAAGTCATAACCAAAATCTCTATCTCATATATATCATATAACTCAAACTAGTCAAGGGTGCACCACTAGCACAAGATACAAAAGAATGAGCTCATGTGAGCTATCAGAAGTCAGATAAGTGTATATGAACAAAATGTCAAAAAAAGAATATCAAGATAGATCAGCTGTCGACTTGATCCTCTACATTTGGTGTAGGTGGTGGTGGTGCATCTGGCACTACCTCAGCTCATGGTGCCCTCGCTCCCTCTAAAGCTATCATATACTGTGAATATGTGGGAGCTCTCTGAGCTGTTGGGACAATAGAATAATATGCTAAGACATAATATGAGGCCCGAGCTGTCTGGTGTGTCACCTCTACATGTAATCTCCTAACATCTACCTCTCACAAAAAAAGATGTCTCTCTAGCTCCTTCCACTATATATTGCAAGTAGCACTCTATAACTTCAGGTCCCTGACCTATAACCTGAGTCGCCTAATCAACTCCTAAGGAGTTTGTGCTACACTAGGATCTCTCTCTATAGCGGGCATCTCTGTATCCACATCTGGTTGATCAACAACCTCTTCTCTCTACACCTTATGGCATCTCACCTCAGCACCTAGATCAAAATTAGTATCACCTTGTGTAGGATCAGTACCAGCACCTATGTCCTATTGTGCACCCAGTAACTCATCTACACTACCAATACTGCCCAAAGTGCCCCTCTCTCCTCTAGTGGATCTTTGTTGTAAAACTATAGGCCTACTAGGTATAGAACTAGTAGGACGAGGTGGTCTCATGTGATTGAATGGTCTTTGTGGTGTCACCACTACTCTCATCCTCAGAGGTGTAGGCTGGGGCATCAGAATCTGCACATCACGCTGTCTCTAGCCTCGACCCATCGATACCCCTATAACATCCATAGCCTCCTCCATACTAGGGATTAGCTCAGTAGGATCTAAGAATCTGTATATGGGATGCTTTGCAAGCCAAGAAATGAACCCATCTGTGACTCCAGCATCTGCAACATCTGGATGATAGTCCCAGTCTCTACCAACAATACCGCTATACTCCTATGTACACAGAGCATAAGACAACCCTATTGTCCATCCCAAGCCAATCTCTCAGACTATCTATGCATATATGGTGTAGTTTTGTGGGGCATCCTGAATGATACCATACTGCCATCACACTCTTGTAATAATGAATCTCTTGATCACTATGGTAGATCACCCAATTAGCACTCAGCTCTGAAAGAAATAACTGAACTGCTCCCAGGTACTAGGCCACGCCTCTATCTATAAGTAAGGCCACCAAAGCACATATTTCATATGATCGAGGACACGCCTCCAATACTCAGTATGGCCCATGCGCACCTATGTGACATATCTTGAAAAAATATAAATCACTGGCTCCTATGGCTGGTGCTAACTCTGACATATGGGTCTGCATACTAGGATGTACTCCCATGCCCAAATTTGAAGTACTAGAGCACCTGAAGAAAATGACTTGCTCTCTTGATAAAAAATCTCATGCATCTAAGAGAAAATATGAGCCAACATAAACTATCCCCAACCCAACTTAGAAGGAGTGGCCATCAAACGTGTAACCATAGGGGCCCAACCCATCAACAGACCGTTTTACTAATGGTCTGACATAATGATACCTCCTATCATGTAGTACCCCGCCTGTAGTTCTCTTTTAGGTTTCTTTATGTTTCAGTGTATGACCGAATTCTTTTAGGTCACTTTTGATGTAATCAATTATTATGTTAATAAATGAAGATTATGGATTTCTGTTCATTGAATGTGTATCATGTTATTGCCTAGATTAGATGATCATATCATTTGATGTTATGTTTATGTTTTATATTAATTCATGGTACTGATCCCATACTGACATGTCTATGGTTGTCATGTGTTTGCATTTGTTTGATATGTTTTTTTGGTAGAGGATGGAGGCGTAGTTACTCGCAGAGTCAAGATCCACACGATGGACCGTACCCTATCATTGTTTGTTATATATTATTGTATGTACATGCTTCTTCTTGTGGTGATAGGTTCGCAGGTATAGGGCATCATCTTCCCTGAATTGGGAGGAGTGAGCATGCCCACAAACATTCATCTCAATGGTAAAGAGGGGAGATAATACACAGACCCAAAACCCTAAACCTAAGCTTTATTGTCCTAGGATTAGACAAGCGTCAGTTTTACTACCCTACCTGAATTCACCTGGTTGGCATGAATTCATGGATCCCTTCTCTTGTGTTTGTTTAAATTATTCTATTTGATTTTACTGTGCATGATTCAGTTGATTTATGATTATGTGGGTGATTATTAATTTATAGATTGTAGTTGAATTATGTTAATTTAGATTATTTTATGTGAATATCAATGTTAGGTGCATAGTTGAATTTAATGATTAAGTATGTTCCTAGGATTTAATTGAGGGAATTAAATTAAAGTTAATTATTTTAGTATTGGAAATTAATATTGATTATGTCCTAAGTTTATTATGATGAAATTTAATTAAGATCAAATAATTGATTATTTGGATTTAATTGAGTATTTTATTGAGAATTGGATTTTATTATGTTTGTGAGTATTATTAAATGATTAAATAATTAATTGCATGAATTCATGATGCATTAAGTATTTAATTTATTTAATAATAGATTTTATTATTAACATGTGCTTTATTGAGTTGAAAGTGATTTGTTTGAAAAAGTGACAACTTGTCTTTAGGAGACTAAGTTGAGTTGTGCACAATTATATTTATTTTTAATTATTAATTAGTAATTTCTCTCAACAAAAGTGGGAGAGTTTGATTAGGAGTTCTTTGTGTGAGTCATCTAGGGTTTTGCATGTTTAGTGGAGTTGAATCCCTAATAGGGGGAATTAGCATTCATTTGGGAAAAATGAGATTTTTGGAAAACTTGGGAGAGAGCTATTGGAGATTTTTGGAAGGTTGCTTTGTGTTCTTGAGCATTTGTGTGTGTGTTTGGATTTCTGGGTAAAGGTTGTTTGCATTTGGATTCGGGGATTGTATGCACTGTGATTCAGATCTGCATGTGGAGCTTTTCTTTTGTCACATTAGATGGTTTCAGCATTCTACAGGGATTCTTATTCAGTATTTAGCATTGGAATTGAGGTAGGGATTTGTGAAGTTTTTCTGTGAAATCATCAGTAGTTCTTTCTGCAATTTCTCTATGTTTGTTTCAGTTTGTAGATATAGATCTATTTTTTGTATATGCTTTCAATTTGGGGTTTAGAAAGCTCATAGGATTGCTATTTTATATTTTTATGCAAACTTGGCATAGTAGGGTTATGCTACCCGATTTTGGATTAAAAATTCATCCTAGAACTCTTTGAAAATGAAAAATCAATCTCTATATAGTTAGTTCTATAGTTTGAATAAATTAATTTAGTGGGTTGTTGTCAAAAACCCAATTTGGGTGAAAATTCCTTAATCTGGAAAAAAAATCACTTTCTTTGTGTAAAAATATTTAGTAAAAAAAAAAATACTCCGGAGATATAAATATTTTATTATATGGGATTTTAAGAGATATAAATATCTTCTAAGCTAAATTTTTATACTATCAAAAAAAAATTAGCAAAGTTAAAAAATTGGAAAGCTTTTATTTTAAAAAAAGAAATTTTGTTTTGAAAATATTTTTGAGTGGGAAGTGGGGGCCACCGCATTCCCCACTATCCCCGACGGTGACAGGCACCTTGCCGAACGGTACTCAAGGTACCGTCGACAGGGCGTACCCTACCGGTGTGTGTGTGAAAATTATACCTGATCTGTAGACACAACACTCAGTAAAACATTAGAGGTTAGCTATAATCAAAATCATGCAAAATTGAAAGCTATCTAACCAAGCGATTTACTGCCTTCTAATAGGTGCGAGATTAATGTTCTCAGATTGTAATCGAGATCAGTGACCTAGACGACACCTAAATGAAGGATTTTGAATGCAATTCTAGATATGAAATATGAATGCAATTAAGCTATTTTTTTGATATTTTCTATGCAATAAGAATGATAAAAACTGATATGCTATGCTAATCTAATAATGATATGAAATATGAATCTAAATGAATGCAAAAAAATAAATAAGATTGATCTCACAAAGATGTCGATTCGCAAGAGCTTTGATTCTTCAATTCCAATTCTCCAGCGTGATTGTGCAAAATATGAGATGATTTGTGAAGAGCTAAAGCCTTAATTTATAGAAATCCAGGGCTTTGGAGGTGCATGAATAAAAGCCATAAATCACTCAAATTAACTCATCTTGATTTTTGAGTTATCTGATCATAAAAGATAGTTAATTCTCAAAATCATGCAAAAACATGCAAAAACAGCTTTTTAACTCAAATTAGAGTTTAGATCATCTTTTTGAACTCCAAAAGGATGTTGAGTTCCAAAAAGTCAATAACTTGCATTGATTTTCTGATTTGGAGTTTAACTGTTTCTTTTGAATATGCAAAATAATTAAGAATTAAATAAATAAATAAAGTGATTTATCCTCAACTCAACTGATTTTTGAAAATAAATAATTAATTTATGGGTTAATTAACTATTTATTCAAACTTTTATTAAAAATTATATTATTAAATAATGACAACATGCTTTAATTAATTAAATAAGAATTTAATCAATTAAAGATAAGAATTTTGATTTATTGTCAAAATTAAATAATACAATTAATAATAGATAGAATTAAATTTAATTACATAATTAAGTGGCAAATATTAAATCTAATTAATTAAATATGAAAATATTCAATTAATCAAATTTTAGGATAAATGTGATTTATTGCCAAATAATTATAAAATTAAAGATAATTAAGATAATTAGGAATATTACTAGGAATATTCTCCGATGCAAAATTTAAGATAATCAATTAGATTTGATGATGTTTAGATGTGCCTTAGATTAGGACTTTGATGTCGATTTCATATGATTTGATGATATAGGAGGTTAATGAACTTATAGCCCATTTTTGGGGTATTACATTTTGCCCCTCTTTGAATTACTGTGCGAAGCGCAGTGGTTCAAAGATAGTCTGTGTTTGATAAAGATATGAAATTGATTCGAAAGATAAACCGATCTCAAGATAGAAACCGATTGAAAGATATTGAGATAGGAGTTGATTGATATTGACTTGATATGAAGATAATAGGTCCTGAATGACCAAAGATAATGTTCACTATAACAGAAAATGAACCTATGATTGCGAAAAAGTGTCAAAATGCCTGATTCTGAACCTTAGGATTGATAAGAAGTGAGTGACCCGTTCTAGACTCGATTGTCTTAGCAGAACTAGCAAGTATCACATCTGAATCTTTCAGTTGTCGAAGAACCAAGGAAAGAACACTATGATCTGATGGTTGCAAAAACTGATACAGTTTACAAGATTGAGAGAATACCAGATTGATATGGATCGATGAATCTGATATGCCCCAAGTGATGATAGATTTGCCCCGAGCGATGAGGACTTTTGATGAATCAGTGACTAGACGTGATTGTTATCTTGATCACTGATGAAAGATATTGATAGATTTGATCGATAGAATTTTGATTTACAAACTTTGAATTGATGTGCAATACCATGCCCCCTTCGGGATTAAAATTGAAATCTGACAAGAGAAGTCAGCGTTAAATGGTTTAGAAGCATGTTAATTGATTTGAGAAGTGGTTATACACGTTCAAGAACTCATTCTGCATCGTTTGGAGGTCTTGGAGACCGAATTTGACTAGATTTGACCATGAGTTGACCATGGTTGACCAAGTTGAAATTTTGATAGTTTGATGTAAGATAATCAGTTAAGTTGAATACTAGATTTCTGTGATGATTGAAGGTCGAATATGCAAGTAGTTAATAATATGAATGATCTCAGATTTGAATTTTGATCCCGAAAAAGGATTCTACTTGCTATTTCATTGGAGGAACCTTCGTGTGAGATTCAGCTCTTGTTATACTTGAAGATGCGATTTGAAGAATCATTTAAGCATTGAAGTTCGTTTAATCATTGTGAGGTCATGTAAACATGCAAAATGAAATGAGACATGCAAAATGAAATGCAACCTACGACCTAGGACCTAGTCACTGATCATGTGTCGATTTGTTATCATCATTGAACTTTTAGGTAACCGGATAAATCAATACAATGCCCACTAGCCATGAAACCATAGACATATGAATATTGATTTGTATGTGCAAGAATCAATACAACACCCACTGGTTATACAACCATGGACATATGAATATTGATTTGTTTTCGGAATGTTGGATTAGATATAAGCATCAAGGCAAAAATGCCAGGATGACCTGAATATCATGTCCATTTTGATATAGCAATTTGTACAAGCATCAAAACATACACGTCGTGATGACCTGAGTACGCCTTGCGTTGCAAACACATCAAACAGTCAAGAGATCATTCTAAATCCAATGTGAATTACCCGTAGTGACCCTTTATCGTTCACATCCTTAGGCAAGATTGCGTTCCACAGTAGGAGGAAGAACTCACTCAAAAAGACAATAGTTAGATCAAACTTCCTTGAATTTTTTTTTGGTATCAATGGTCGAGGTACGCATGGCCATCCAATTCGAGATAGAGGCTCTTACAGTCGGACACCATTTCAATCCAAAATTTCCAAAGTTGTTAGATTTTCACATACAAGCAGAAGACAAAGAAAAGATTATGCCCCCAGTCATCACTCTCTAAATCCTGTAAAGGACATCATTGAAGAGCTCGAAGGGACACAATATGCAAAAATCTCAATGCGAATCATTAAGCATACAAGGAGATAAAAGCATGAAAAGCACAGATTGTTTTCAGTTGAGTTTTGATGTTTGATTGTTGTTGATGCAAAATCTTTTCTGGAGACGAGACAGACTGACTGACTCAACTTGAAGTTTCAAAGGACTCTGAGTGGATATGACACGTCTAAGATACATGGGAGACCATAGGATATGACATTGATTGCCCCCAAATTTGAACATTGATAGGATACAGACGCTTGAGCTGATTGGTGTACAGACCGACTTATTGAAACCAGGATATGCAGAAACAAACCGGGAGATATGTAAAAACTAAAGCAAGACTGAAAGCTGGGAAAGACCAAGATTGTGCTGATAGATGGAGCATTTTGGAACAAGTGGTGCCCGTTTGCCGAGTTTTCACCATCTTGGTAGAGATTCTATTTTTGCTACCGAGGTGCCTGTTTCCAGGTTTTCACCAAGGCACTTTTTTTTTCTTTTTTCATTTTTTTTTGTATTTTTTCATTTTTTCAATTTTTTTGTACTTTTGATATTTTTTTGATTTTTTTTGTGAATCATCAAGGTGCCTATTGCTAGGTTTTCACCAAGATGTTCATTTTTTCAGGACTTTTTCTGATTTTTAAGATTTTTTTCAGGACATTTACCAAGCACTGAATGCCTTAGGCATAGAATTTCTTTAGATGGAGAACGTTGATTGGTTCTCGGAGCTGTTCTCCTTCAGTCGTTGAGAGTTGATAGGCACCAGAGCCAAAAGTAGCAGTGATTACAAAGGGACCCAACCAATTGGGTTCGAACTTCCCCTTGCGTTCTCGATGTGATTGATTTTTAGGATTTTCTCTCAACACTAGATCACCAACCTAAAATTCTCTATGTCTGACTTTCTTGTTGTAGCCTCTAGACATTCTTTTCTGATACACTCTGAGATGATCATACGCTGCTTGTCTGTGCTCATCTAGTAGTTCAAGTTCTTGTAACCTTGACACTCTGTAGTCTTCATCAGTGACAAGTCCATGCATTCTGATCCTGAGTGATGGGATTTCAACCTCAATAGGTAGTACCACTTCAGATCCATAAACTAAAGCGAAAAGTGTAGCCCCAATAGGTGTTCTGATACTAGTTCTGTATGCCCATTCTGATACTTGTTCTGATACTGATTCTGATACTAATTCTGATAATTGTTCTGATACTAGTTCTGATACTGATTCTGATAATTGTTCTAATACTTGTTCTGATACTAGTTCTGATACTTGGTATACTTGATAGCATCTTTTTCCATTTGCAAACTCCCAAGTAAGATCATATCGTGCAGTCCCAATGTCTAGCAAGGTGGAGAACAAGAGGAATTAGCAAGCTGGTGGAAGAGATGGAAGATAAGAGAATGAAAGAAAATGAAGGGAAGAAATCCTCAAGGGGAAACTCCTCAAGAATACCTAAGCTAGGGAAAAATTGTCATGTAAAGCGCATTTGGACAAGCAATGAAAGGCTAGCATAGGATATAAGTCACAAAAGTGTATTGCCAAAGAAGGACAGGATGCAGTCCAAAGGAGGAGGCATGTCAAGAGGCTTCATAGCACCGTGTTTTACTCTCTTTTTTTTTTTTATATTAGATCAAGACCAAAGGGGAAAAGGATAGCGATAGGTGAAAAAGAATGAAGGAAGATGGATATGAAGGCTAAACATGGAAGGAATGAAAGCAAGATCACCGTAAGATAGCTCACAAAATAGCCAAATATTCATGTATAGATCAACATTGTCAAGATCAAAGAGAGAAAATGAAATGGATGAAATATGTAGAAGAACTACGCATGATGCCTGATTGCCAGGTTTTCATCATGGTACTTATCCAAGGTGCCACAAGGAAGTGGTTTTCACCATAGGATGAATTTATTTCTCTTTACTTTTGCTACCAAGGTGCCTGTTTCCAGGTTTTCACCAAGGCACATTTTCAATTTTATTTTTTTTTTCATTTCTTTTTATTTTTTGGAAGAAGGCAAGCTTTTTAGATAATGCTCCTTGAAAGGATAAATCATGATATGCCAAAGATCCAAAATGATATGCTCAAAGATGCTGATAGGGAAAGGGAGATGGAAGAGAAAAATGGAGGATAAGGTTTTATGTAAAGCGAGTGAGGTTGGAAGATAGGAGGAATAGGCAAATGAGGAAAAAGGATAGAAGGTAGAAGGTTAATGAATGGAAGGATTGTGAAAGGGTAGATGGAAAGGAAGGCAAGATCAATGTAAACACATACCTTGAAGGGTGGTGAGAGGATGGAGGAATTGTGAATGAAGGGATACGTGAAGGAATATGGTGAATGGATAGCAGAGGTTGTGGTTTAGGCACATGAAATGGAAGAATATTTTTGGAGGGAGATGAAGTGGAAGCCTTTGGAAGCTTGAATGTCAATTTCACTTTTTTCTCAACACTAGACTCTTTCAAGAGAGACTTTGGAATCCATATAGCCGTAGGCTTTTTATTTCCTTTTGATGATCTAGAGAGAATATCTTCAATGATGAATTTTGGAACCCATACTTGTCTTGTAGTTTTTTTCTTAGATATTTCTTTTGACTTTATGCTTCCATGTCTATGAGAGGAGACATGGTGATATTCTTTTTTTGATGGATTCTTGTATTGCTTCTTTTTCTTGTATTGAACATTCAAGTTACTTCCAAAAGACTTGGGATTTTTGGAAGAGGGAGGATACGACTGGTTTAGATGGGTGGGTGGATGAAAAGGATTCAAGGGTATGCATCTATGTTGATCTTGAGGAAAGATGGGAGATGGAGGTATGTAAGGACCCAAGATGGATGGAAAATTAGGAGAGTTAGGAGGGGAAAGTGAAGGGACATAAGGACCCAAGATGGAAGGAAGGCATGAAGATCTTTGTAGTGGTGGAAGAGGTCCAAGGATGGAAGTGGAAGATGCAAAAGGATAATCAATAAGTTCATCAGCATCTATATGACAACCAAGGATATCAGCATCTTTAGAGTGAGCCTTAGGATCTTCAATAAAATCATGGACATCTTGAATAAGAGCATTTTCTTTGATAGGATCGTTCAAAGCTTGCAAAGACTTAGGAAGAGTAGAAAGTGAAAGTGAACATGGAGTGGTAAAGCAAGAAGATGGAAGACTTTGATCTTGACAAGGATCTTTGGATAGCACAAGTGCATAATTTTTCTCTAGTTTTTCAATAGGCTTAACATTGGAAGTATCAACACCATTTTTACCAACCTTAATGAAAGTATCATCTTTGGAAAGCGCAAGTGTAGCAAGGTTATTTTGATTGTCAATAAGCTCAACAGTGTAAGTAGTAGCTTGATCTTGCTTAGGCGAAGACTTAAGACATGGTGGAATGTATGAAAAAGGGGGTACAGGATCAAAAGAACCCTGAGGCAGATAAGAGACATTGGGAAAAGGAGTGGATGACATGGAGGCTTCTTGATCTTGATCTTTCCTTATGTTCTTTTCTTTATCATTTTTAGAGTCCTCTTGACATGGAGCCACTTCTAAGGACAAGGAAGCATGTTGGGATTGTATGGATGATTTTGGAAGAGATGGTGAAGGACTAGCTGAAGTAGGCATTATAGCATATGAAGGCTTAGGCTCTTTAGGTTTATCATTATTGAAAGTATTTGCAGCCAAGTGAAGGTTAGCTTGAGTTTCTTTAAGAGGTAGCCCTGGAGGATAACTATAGGGAACCACATGAAAAATATCAGAGCTTGTGTCAGATGAAGGTTCTGTGAAAGATTTGAAAGACTCGAAAGCTTTAGGAAATGTATGGGTATTGGAGGAAGTAGGGGATGGAAGGGAACCATCACAAGACAAAGGTCCAACATTAACATGATCTTGCTTGAGAGTGTAATCTTTATTTTCAGCCTGAGAGTTCTTAGAGGAGAGATCCTTATAATATTGACATTTCAAGCTAGCACGATGTATTTTATAGTCCTCAGCAGTAGTAGATGGATCATCATCAAGGTATTGTCCACAAAAGCCATCAAAATCTCTTTCAAAATCAGAATCATATGGATCACCATCACGATCTATCCAATGTGACGGCCCATTTGTAGTAAGCAGGAATGAACGATGAGGAGGACTCTTAGGAATAGAGGTGTCATAGGTATCATTACATTGTCTGTCGTCATAGTCATCATAGTCTTCAAAGGTAGATGTGTCACTCTCCGTGGAAGAGGTATCATATTGCTCAATTTTTTTTCGGGGGCATGGTGACATGTACAAGTCTTTATCAAATGGAAAAGAGTATAAAGATTCCATGGAGAACTTTTTAGATTCCTTCTCTTTCTCAAGTTTGTCAAGCTGGACTTGCATAGCATGTATCTGTTTCATTATAGCGGTGATCAGAGCTTCTTCCTCTTGTTTACTGATTCTTTGAGACATGTGTACTGATTCTCAATAGCTATCGCTCTATTCCTGACACAATGATATTTTTGACAGATTCTGGATCTAGGCTGGAAACATTGGATATCTTGCAATTTGACAATTTCTGACAACTCTCTCAAATTTTTCCAAACGACACTCTGCAGACTCATACGACACTGGGTAGTCTATGAAATGACAGTTGCTAAACTCATACGATAGTTGGGTAATACTGAAACGACACTTGACAAAACTCGTACGACTTTTGACTTCCTGAAATGACTTTTGACTCCAGAAAAGATTTTACGTCAATTTTTGCAAAATGTAAGGTCTTCAGTTCTGGATTGTTTGCAAATTGTATTGTCCAGATTTTGAAGGTTATACCAGATTTGATCATTTTTAATAGCCAAGTAGATAAATAAGCACGCAGAATAGCAAGCAAGTGATTCCAAGCACGTCTGAAAACAATGAACAAGGGAAAAAGCAACCTTGTGCATGAACAATCAAGTGACCAAATTGTGCTAATCCCTGAGAGTACTAATTGTGTATGTTCTGAAAAAGTTTTGCAATAACGCACATATACCTGAAAGTGAAAAATTGGCCTCTCTAGGGTTTTTAGTAATGGTTTGACTCTGCAACTTTTATGATTCAAAGGGGTGAACTCCAATCCCGGCGCACCAGGGTTTTGACACAGTCCGAGAACTTAATCTTCAAGAGCTGCTAGGGAGATCTGACAACCCAACAATGAACCATACCCGTGGAGATTTCTTCCACAAGGACATTTATATAGCGGTTGTCACTACCATGGCGAAAATGGCTATTACCGCTTGAGGTTCCGTCAATGCAGTTTGCCCTGTGAAGGGATTGTCCGCTACGGTTAACCCTCTCTAAAGATGACTCACAATAGTATACCACAAGGGGACTTGGCTCCAGATTCAAGGTTTTGACACCTCTTCACTTTTAACCCAAACAAAGCAAGCAGATTAATCCGACACGCTAAGACAAAGTTTTGTTCCACCAAGGTCTGTGATATCAACTCCACGTGATCTATCAACCTCTCCGGGGAGAGAATGTATCAATCAATAAGAGAAGACGCACTAACCAATTTTGATTCACCAAAGCTTGTGATATCAACCCCACATGATCTATCAACCTCTCCGGAGAGAGAATGTGTCGATCAATAAGAGAAGACTCACTAACTAAGTTGAATGTGAAACGCACTAAGTATCCTCCCTACCTACAAGGATTCTATCATCAAGAAGGATTTCACTAGGAATCCAATCTCTCAAGAATCACAAATAGTGTTCATAGGGCCTAATTACTATGTGAGCACAGATGTATGTTCCGAAAGCAAATCTACCAAAAGCATCCAAAAAGTAGAAAGAGGAACACTTAACGTTTAAAGAGAATATGAGATGAGTCCACAAGGTGGAACACTTAACACCTCACACAAGCTAAAAATGAGTCCACAACTTAGAAAACAAGGGAGTTCCTAAAAGCACAAAAGGGTTGCCAAGTGGAACATTTAACGCTTCTGTCCTGTTGACCCCTCCCCTTTATGGCGCTGAGATTGCAACCACGGGGCGGAAATGAGGGGCCGGCGGATTAGCGAGTCCAATAACCCAAGATAGCAATCAAGATCAATCACAAGTATTCTAAGACTACTTAATGAATCCTTAAGGGTTCACAACCTAGTATCAATTATGCAAGTGTGTAGAAATAGATCAAAAGCATGAAAAGATGCACACAAGCTTGACACATAAGAGATTTATTTTAAGTCCCAAATCAAAATATTATTAGATGAAGGAGAATACCTGGGATCCTTGCAACGCACTTAGTAGATTTTGCTTGATTTTTAGCAATTTTTGTTGAGCTTTTCCATGCAAGCAAGTGACGAACTCTCCAACAAGCAAACAAGCAAACAAGATATGCAAAATATATTCAACTTATGAAAACCATAGGGTTAGCTCTAAAAATCAATTATTATCAGTAATAATAACCAGCAATCAACCCAAATGACAACTCATATCATTCATTGAACCATGTAAAAAAAATAAGTGCATACCCATCACAAAACTTTTTTCTTTTTTTTTTTTGCATTTGACCTAGTCAACAAGATCTAATTTTTTTGATATGATTTTGGCCACAAAAATAAAAATTCAGAATAGAGACCCCTACTAAAAAACAGAGAGCTTTCCAAAAATGCAAAAATTTTAGAAAAACCTCTTCATTTGTGCCCTAGAGACCCATTTTATCAAAACAGACCAGTTTTTGTAAATTGACTATTTGAGCTATGATATCAAGTCCAAATTTAAAACACAAAGAATGGACCCCCTGTATAATTTAAAGAGCTTTCCGAAAATATAAAAATTTTCGAAAAATATGCTGATTTGCGTCAGATATTAATTTTTTCCGGAATTTCAAGAAAAAATTATTAAAAATTCAAAACATCTCAGAAAATTCTAAATTTTTTACTGTAGCTTCCCTGACATGTCACCAACCTGGAAAAAAAATTTCCGACCAAATTTCCAAGCCGTTTGGGAGATAAAATTAAATCTTTGAAACTTTGGAGTTTTAGCTCCCAAAAAAAAATCAAAACCAGCATGCAAAGGTGGGTTGCCCCACGGTGGGCGCCAGAAATGTGTGTGTGAAAATTATACCTGATCTGTAGACACAACACTCAGTAAAACATTAGAGGTTAGCTATAATCAAAATCATGCAAAATTGAAAGCTATCTAACCAAGCGATTTACTGCCTTCTAATAGGTGCGAGATTAATGTTCTCAGATTGTAATCGAGATCAGTGACCTAGACGACACCTAAATGAAGGATTTTGAATGCAATTCTAGATATGAAATATGAATGCAATTAAGCTATTTTTTTGATATTTTCTATGCAATAAGAATGATAAAAACTGATATGCTATGCTAATCTAATAATGATATGAAATATGAATCTAAATGAATGCAAAAAAATAAATAAGATTGATCTCACAAAGATGTCGATTCGCAAGAGCTTTGATTCTTCAATTCCAATTCTCCAGCGTGATTGTGCAAAATATGAGATGATTTGTGAAGAGCTAAAGCCTTAATTTATAGAAATCCAGGGCTTTGGAGGTGCATGAATAAAAGCCATAAATCACTCAAATTAACTCATCTTGATTTTTGAGTTATCTGATCATAAAAGATAGTTAATTCTCAAAATCATGCAAAAACATGCAAAAACAGCTTTTTAACTCAAATTAGAGTTTAGATCATCTTTTTGAACTCCAAAAGGATGTTGAGTTCCAAAAAGTCAATAACTTGCATTGATTTTCTGATTTGGAGTTTAACTGTTTCTTTTGAATATGCATAATAATTAAGAATTAAATAAATAAATAAAGTGATTTATCCTCAACTCAACTGATTTTTGAAAATAAATAATTAATTTATGGGTTAATTAACTATTTATTCAAACTTTTATTAAAAATTATATTATTAAATAATGACAACATGCTTTAATTAATTAAATAAGAATTTAATCAATTAAAGATAAGAATTTTGATTTATTGTCAAAATTAAATAATACAATTAATAATAGATAGAATTAAATTTAATTACATAATTAAGTGGCAAATATTAAATCTAATTAATTAAATATGAAAATATTCAATTAATCAAATTTTAGGATAAATGTGATTTATTGCCAAATAATTATAAAATTAAAGATAATTAAGATAATTAGGAATATTACTAGGAATATTCTCCGATGCAAAATTTAAGATAATCAATTAGATTTGATGATGTTTAGATGTGCCTTAGATTAGGACTTTGATGTCGATTTCATATGATTTGATGATATAGGAGGTTAATGAACTTATAGCCCATTTTTGGGGTATTACAACCGGTGGTACTTTGAATACCGTCCGCCAGTGGTCCCCTACTGTGCAGTACCTCGATAAGAGGTAAAGCACTTTCTACTTGCTTTTTCAATTTTTTATAAAAGGTGTTAATTTTTATGACAGTCAATTTAATGTAATTAGATTTTTATTGTTATGTTTAATAATTAATAAAATTTATTTTAATATAAATAAATTTTGTTAATATGTTTTGTTTAATTATTAATATATTTTATTTTAATATTAGTAAATTTTATTAATTATTTTATTTAAATATTAATAAATTTTATCAATAGATCTTATTAATATGATTTATTTAAATATTAGTAAAATTTTATTAATATGTTTTACTTTATTTTGTTTATGGAATTTCATTTAGCATCATTAATTTTTGTTAATGAATTTCTTATTTATCATAAGCACAATATTGTTAGAGAATTTTATCAATGGACTTTAGTATATTGTTCTCATAATTTTGTTTAATCAATCGATCATAAGAATGTCAATTATAGGGAATTTAGACTTTAACCTTGCAATTTGATTATTGTCATTCATAGAACAATATTTTAGTTATTTTCTATCGAAATTGGGTATTTTCATTATGATGGATTCTATGGTACTTCCTAGGTAATTTGATTTACTTATGATATTATTGGATATGATTATTGTGAGAACTTCCTCGTGGACCTTATTCTTAAGTTCATTTATGATGATTATGCAACGTATTGGATTATGGTTTTATTTCAATTCAAATTGATGTGATTGTGTATTCTTCGTGTCTTCTATTACATTATGGGATGTCAGGTTCTAGATGACCTAGGAGAATACAGAGGTTGGGGTTTGAGTCAGATGTTCATGTTATTAGTTATGTTTGGTGTGTGTGTGCTCTATCTGATTATCATTCCTATTTAACCATTGGGCTCATGTTATACTGTATTCTATTTGTGGTATCTCTGTAACCATATTTAGTTCTTTTGTGTGAAAATGGATATGAGGTTATGTAGTTGTATACCTGATTAGATGTAGGAGAGATCTGTGACCCTAGGGTAGTTTACCTAGACATGTAGTAGTAGGTGGCTTGCAATAAGCGTCGGGGCCCACAAGTGGCTGCCAGGATCACTTATTGTAAAGTTTCAATAATCAGGTGATAACCTAATATAATTAAGGGGTATTTAATTGAACCTAATAAGATATAAGTCCTCACCCATGCTTGAGTGCTAGTACAGGCTAAGATGATGTTAAGAAGATGATTAGCCCCCTTTTAAGGGATGAGTTGGCATAGTTGATGACTTTGTCAGTATGAGAGGTCATTGATGCCATGTATGGTCACTTGGGTGCCCGGATCCAGAGACATTACCAGGAAAAAACTCAAGGGTTAGACGTACATGATGACACCTTCCTATGCATAGTCTGGTTATTCTACATGTGTCGGTTGCCTCTGGATTAGTGAGTTGTACCTTTATCTTTATCATGTGTATCTTGAGTTAGAGTGCTTTTCAGGATCCTTCTACTTAGAGTTTTATCCTTGTTTTGTATTGGTTATCCGATTGGAGTTTGTGATTATCTCCTCAGCAGGGTTGGGTAGGCCTTTGTGGTCCTACATGGACGGGTGGTAGTGATTCTTTACCATTTGAGATTCGACGTCCTTGTGCCGATGCTTGATGGTGACTTTGTAGATGGTTTCCTTATGATGTTTCATTGATGCATCTTTCTTATCTTCATTATTTGTAATCCTATATTAGTGTATCGCATGTGATACCTAATCTGGTCATTGTACTTTTATGTTAGTTTTATTATTACATACCCTGTGACATGTGCAGTGGATGTTAGTTTATTTGGATATCATGGTTGTCCATGAGAATGGTATTTATCATTGTATTCTTGTAATTGTAATTTATATGTTATGGAATCTTTTGTTGATGTTAGTTCTTTAGTTGTGTTTTGTTCTTAAGTAATTCTACGTCATGGAACCCTTGAGTCTTGTAATATGTTTTGGGTGTTGTTTTAATGTGAGTAAATGGTAATTGTTTCCACACTACTGTTTAACTTATTTGTAAACTTTAGAAAAAAAAAATTGTTCACCAAACTTAGTAGCATGTTTAGGGTTAAATTCTCTTGGGTTCTCTAGCAGGGCGTTACATCTAGTATCAGAGCAAAGTTTATACACTGGGAACTCAGGGTATGTACGCCTATTAGGTTTTGTGTAGTCTAAACTTGAAACTAAACATAGACATATAACATTTTGTTTTCAGACCATTGCTTTATGATTATGTTTTCTTTTTATTTGACTTAAGGTTTGTTGAGAGTTGTTGTTGGATCTCTAATGTTGCAGGAATTATGGCTGTGACTAGATCCGCTAGAGGTT